>JAJIBD010009759.1:0-89008 GCA_021461705.1 Cryptotis parvus
TGCTGTTCATTTCTTTTACGTTTCAAACCTTTTTTTTCTGTCTTCTGTTGTTTTCTAGAGGTTTCCTCCATTTAATTGGCCTATCTCCTAATAAGTATATTTTTTGAAATGGAAAATGTATACTAAAATGATTGGAGCAAGCAAATCAGACTGTTGCTTTCTATTTATTGCTCAATAAACAATTCATAAATGTACAATTATAGTTTTTGGTTCAACACTAAAAAAGTTTAGACTATGTCTTATTATTCACTATTTTTTCATGCTTATTGGAACTATTTTTAACTTTAAAAACTCCTGAAATGTTCTGCAAACATAAACGTTTGCTTTAGTTTTGTCTGCAATAGTACTAGAACTATGCTTTAGCTAATGAAATATTGACTTTCTTAAAACTCAGTGTGTGAGACTGACATTTTCCAATTTTAAGAAAAAACATTCATTTTGCTGAGGCAAAATTATTCAAGATCTAAGAAAAACAATGTTAAATAGAGATTATAATAAACCACAATTGTTGTCTAGAAATTACCTGCTATTTAGCTGAGATCAGTATCTACATTGATGTTTCTTGAAATGGGGAAGAGAATTTCAGTTACTGTATCAGATGGTGTTGTACATTTTCATGGTGAGAGCCTCCAGGAGACCGTGGCTGGCTGTCAGACAGCCACTCTCACTTTGTGACTGACCATGTGATTTCCTCGAACCAGTAAGATATTAGGAAACTGTTAATTGCAAAGTGTTGAAAACACTTGAATGTTGGAGTTGAGTATGTCTTAATGCACTTGGAGATTTGGAGCATAAATTCTGTGTGGAGGGACTGTGGTGATTCTGCTGGGGATCTATGATCCTGCCAACAGTCTGCACCAGTATTAGTGGTGGCGCTCCATGGAACCATTCGCTTCCAGCTGATAGGTTATGTAACCAGCAAAGGAACTGTCTGCTGAACCCAGCCCCACCTGGTAGTGAGAGGTTTGTTGCTTAAAACAACCAAGAGGAAAAGGATTTTACACAACATCCATCGACTGTGTGCCACTCTAAATTCTATTATAGAATTGCCCACATACCAATTTGGGGTTTATAATTGTGCCGGGAAACCACCAGGGTCCCCGACAGTGTCAGGACAGAAGTTCTCTTGTACTCTGAGGATGCCGGGGAACAGATGAAGACTCACGAGTCCAGTGCAGTTCCAAAAAAGGCTTTTAATAGTACAAAACCTCTACCACAGCACTCCAATATAATGAACAAACTCTAGCTCTGGTCCGAACTTAGGCTATACAAAAGAGCCTAAGTCTCCCACCAAAGAGAGAGAGGATCTCACCCGAGATGAGTCCTACCCAGAAGAAGGAGCAAAAGACCAAAGAGCAAAAAGCCAAAAGCCAAAGCCAAAAGCAGGAGCCAAAAGCCTGAAAGTGAAAAGGCCAAAGGGGCCTCAAGTCAGTCCCCTTATATATACACAAAGTAATCCAGGGAGGGTCCTGTCAACAAAGAACCCTAAACAAATGTAGAAGGGCAGTGCCACACCCTATTGCAGGTATAAACAAAGATTACCAAGGACTAATCCTGAGATTATCTCTTATGTAAAACACTGGGAGAGAGAGAGAGAGAGAGGGTTGATATAAAAGTAATACAACTTAATTTCATGAGCTTCATGTAATCTAGATGGTATCCACAAGGTCCTTATTATTATCTGCACCAGGGTAATCTTGTTCTCCTGTACTGAAAGGGTCACTATCACTATCACTACTTACTATCTTCCCCATTTATCATTTACTTGCTAGAGTGGGCACCAGTAATATCTCCAATGTCCTATCTCATGCTAGTTGAACCAAGGGCATCTGCTTGCTCCAGGAATATAAAGAGCCTCAAACCATTATATTAGGTCATGAGAATGACCTAATATAAATGTTACTGGTGTTTGGCATATCAAATATGACACGAGCAGCTTGCCAGGCTTGCTGTGCGGGTGGCATACTCTTGTAGTCACCTCTGAATAAAGCATTTATTGATGAACCACGCGGCAACACGAGCCGGATTGTGATAGTCTGGTCTGCTTGGTGGAGTTGTGACGAGGGAAGTCCGGATGTGGAAAATGGCGGCCCCCATGGAGTGGGGGGGGGGCGTCTGGCTTGTTGTGAGGCTCAGGGGTGGCAAGCCAGGGCAAGAACCCACCATGCATCCAGGCGCCCTCATGTGTGGCTGGGCATAGGGAGAGCAAGTAGCAGCTCTGCCCCATGTCTGAGAGTCTCTGGTTCCACAGACATGGGTCACACTCACCTGCTTAGAGCAAAGTAGTATGATCCTTCCTATAGTCTTCCTATAGTCTCAACGTAGCCAGGGTGGTAGTCTCCTGGTAAATTCTAAGTGTCCCACGCTGGGTGCAGTGGTATAAAGAGGAGCTGTGCCCAATCTAGAAAACATAGAAGTCTTAGTAGATGTATAAGTCAGAAGTTATTCAATCAGGGTGACTTTTGTAACTGCCACACCCTCTAGCAGTGTTTACATAGGAGAGGTCTCATTAGAATGAACCTTGGCTTAAGTAGATTAAGCTGTAAGTGGGCAAAACACCAAAGCTCCCAGATTAGCTAGATCTGTCATCCAACATAATTGCTTTTTTTTTTTTTTTCTTTTTTTTGGGTCACACCCGGCGATGCTCAGGGGTTACTCCTGGCTCTGCACTTAGGCATTACTCCTGGCGGTGCTCGGGGACCATATGGGATGCCGGGGATCGAACCTCGGCCAGCATGGGCCGGCCGCGGCAAGGCAAACGCCCTACCCTCTGGACTATTGCTCCAGCCCCAATTGCTTTTTTATTTTATAGGATCCTTCTCTCTTGTATCTCCAAAATAAAAAAAAATATTTTTACTATTTTATGTCTAGATCTAACTTTATTTATATTTTCTTTTTACCTTTATTAAAGCACCATGATGTACAAATTTCTTCACAGTACAGTTGTCACAAGCACACGTTGTTCAACACCAGACCCACCACCAATCTGCCCCTACCACCACCAAAAGCCACTGCCTTCCACTCACCCCATCCCCGTGCCAGCTCCCCTAGCTGCAATCATATTAATCATTGCAACAAAAAATATGGGAAACCTTTTGGTAAAGACCTCGTGCTACACTGTGTTATTATATTAAAATGGAGCACTGCTGCAAAGCGGCCATATGCAGCTGTAAGGAGCTGTGTCCAACTCCCTGGAGAGTTACTCATCAGTCCTGGTTCATGGGAGGTAGTGAATGGTGTCTGCACAGCTCACTGGCTCAACTACTGCATCCTTTTTACTTTACTTTTAAAAAACGGAGCTAGAGAGGTGGTAGTCAGTCAATAAGCTATTTTCTTACATTTGGCTAACCCAGGACAGAATTTGACAGCACTATGAAGCCCCAAGTCAAGACTGGTCTCTGAGTACACAGTCAGGAGAAAACCCGGAGAACAGCCAGGTATGACCCTGTCTGCGAACATACACTCAAAATTATAAATAAAAATAAAACATCAAACTGACTCAAAGTGATTAAAAGCAGAGTACAACAAAAAATAATTAGGAGGTTAAGAGAAGCAGTTGAAAAGCAAATTCCCACAGTGCAGTAAGTATTATTGTCACTTCTTCTTGGAAGTCTGAAATACAGATACACATTTTGGAATTGTATGTCACTTATTCAGATAGGAAGCAAAGAAATTTGTCTGAAGAATGAACCTTTTTCTTTCCATATTTACTACATGGAATTAATTGCTGATAAAAGATTTTTCAGTATTATCTTGAAAAGCTACTCAAATGTTTTTCTAACAGACATTTCTTCCTATTTTTTTCAGACTGAGAAAGTCCAGACTGTGTGGATAAGTCTGACAGTTAAGTGCTGACTGCCTGTAATGTCCACCAGTTCCACATCTCAGAGCTACACTCTGTAGGACTTAGGCCATGTAGAACCCGGTATTAACTAAATTGAAGCCTAGAGCATGGAGGCAAGTGCTTCTTTGACCCCTCATGGCCATTCTCTTATTCTCTCTCTTTTAAAAACTTTGTATATCTAAATCTTTTTTGACTTCTAAATTTTTACTGTGATAATATCTACATAAAGAATGGCTATTTTAACAATTTCCTGAGTTATGTTTCACTTTAATATTTATTTATTGAAATGACAATGACTATAACATTATATAAATCTCAGTTGTATAGCATTTATGCTTCTATATATATATATAATGTACATATATAACAACCTTGTCTCCATTATCATACAAGATAATCTCTTTTACTGCCCAATTGTCCCTTATTCGTTAATAACCAGCTCTCATAATCTGGCTTTTATATTGTTTCTTTATTTGATTTGTCTTCCACATATGAGTGAACATATTATCAAAATTTTAAAATTTGTTTCAGGACCAGAGCTATAGTCCAGCGGGTAGGGCATTTGTCTTGCATGAGGCTGGCCCGGGTTCGTTTCCTGCATTCCATATGGTCCCCTGAGCACCGCCAGGAGTAATTCCTGAGTGCAGAGCCAGGAGTGACCCATGAGCATTGCCAGGTGTGACCTCCCCAAAAAAAGCAAAAACAAATTGTTTCATTTATTTATTTTTGATGATGCAATATAGTTTCTATTGAATTTTTTACAAAGTTGTGAGGGGTGGTTCTGGATTGATAATACAGAAGGTAAGGCATTTGCCTTGCATGTGGCTGAGCCAGATTCCTTCCCTGAAATGATCCTCTGAGTCTGCCAGAAGATATCCCTGAGGGCAAAACCAAGAGTAAGCCTTTATTAGTGCAAGGGAAGGAAGGAAGGAGGAAAGGAAGGAAGGAGGGAGGGAGAGAGGGAAGGAGGGAAGGAAGGGAGGGAGGGAGGAGGATGAGCATGAGGGGGAAGGAAGGAAAAGGGAGAGAGAGTAAGGAAGGAAGGAAGAAATAAAGGAGGAGGAGAGGAAGGAAGGAAGGAAGGAAGGAAGGAGATAGAGAGGAAGGAAGGAAAGAAGAAAGGAGGAGGAAAGGAAGGAATGAAGGAAGGAGATAGAGAGGAAGGGGGGAAGGAAGGAAGGAAGGAGGGAGGGAGGAAGGGAAGGAAGTAAGGAAGGAAGGAGAGAAGGAAGGAGCGAAGAAGGAAGGAAAGAAGTGTGTGTGTCAGTGGAGAACATGGGCTTCTTCTGAGTGGAAATGAGAAGTCATTATTTTATCATTGCAGAATACACCAATTCCTCCACAGTATTTTAAGACTCTCCACCATTTTCCAGTGGTCTCCTTCCTCCCACAGGCCCTCAATTCCCACTTCTATTGATCATGCTTTAGATTTTGTTTCCATTGGGATTATTAAATACCTTTCTTTGCTTATACTTCACACATGAGAAAGATCATTTGGTATTTGTCCTTTAGTTTCTGACTCACTTCACTCAGCCTCCTCCAACTCCATTCAGTTTCAGTAAACTAATAAGGTTCCTTTTCGCATATCTAATTAGCATTCCATTGTGTACATGGACCACAATTTCTTTATCCACTCATCTGTTGTGGGCTCTTCCGTTGTTTCCAATCCTTGGCTATTGTAAATTGTCTTCCTATAAATATAGGCTCATATGTCTTCTTATATTAATGTCTTAATGTTCTTGGGGTAGATTCCCAGGATTCAGATTTCTGTGGAAATTTTATTTGTGGTGTTTTGAGAATTCTCCTAGCTGTTTCCAGAGAGGCTGCGCCATTAACACTCCCACTAACAGTAAATGCGAGTTCCTTTTCCATCACTTTCCCACCAGCACTTATTGCTTCTGGTATTTATCATATGGACTGTTCTCGCTGTTGGGGGATATCACATTGTCATTTTGATTTCCACTTTCCTAATAATCAGTGATGATGATTATTTTTTCTTTGAAGTGCCCAATTGGTAGCTTTTCTGTTTTTTGTTTTTCTGTTTTTTAGGAAATGTTTTTTTTTATAAGTATTTTATTATTCCACCGTGAGATATACAGTTACAAAGATGTTCACACTTGGGTTTTGATCATACAGTGTTCCAGCACCCATCCCTCTACCATTGCCCATCTCCCACCACTAATGTCCCCAGGTCCCTCCCCTTCCCCAGCCTGCCTCCATGGCAGGTTCTTTATTTCTTTCCCTTTCTCTCTATCTCTTTCTCTTTTCCCTCCCTTCCAGATTGCGGATTACAGAACACATATTAAAGGGTTGTCATGTGTATCTTTTGCCTGTATTTAATGCTAAGTTCTAGGTTGGTATTAGTACTTTCGACAATTGTTAACACACTGTTCCATTTTCTGTCTTACCTAGCCTCTGATTCCCTCACGTTTGTGATAATTTCCACCTTTGACAAAACCTCAGCTTTTTAGGAAACATTTGTTTCTCCTCTCCCCTTTTTTTTATTAAATCACTGTGAGATAGACAATTAAAAAGCTGTTCATGATTAGGTTTTAGTCATACAATATTTCAACACCCATTCCTCCATCAGTGCATTTCCCAATACCAGAATCCCCAGTTTCCTTACCTCCCCTGTCCCCCCAAAAATATCTTTCTATGGCAGGCACTTTACTCTCTCTCTGTGTGTGTGTGTGTGTATCTCTCTGTCTCTGTCCCTCTCTGTCTCTGTCTCTGTCTCTCCCCTCACCTTTTGCACATTATGGTTTGCAATACTGTCTTGTATATCCCTTTACCTACTTTCCAGTACTCAGTTCTTGTCTAGTGTTACTATTTCCGGCTATTATTGTCAAAATGGTCCCTTCTCTATCTTAAATACCCTCCACCCCGCACACACATGTGCTATATTCCAACCATTTACAAGTCCTCCAGGCTCCTGTTTTCCCTAGCCTTAGATATTAGTCTCATACTTTTTCTCTCCCCCTTCATTTTTTAATGCAAAAGGCAAGAGGAGTTTATTAAGCCAGCTACTGGGGTCAAGCTCTTAGGCATGTAGGCCAAGGCAAGCCCTGAGTAAGGGGAAGCTTTAGATTATATAGGCATTACTTGCGTTATAATCCCCACTTACTTAAGTTCAGAAAATCAAAGAAAAACATAACTCAAGGAGAAACACAACTTAAGTTGCACAGACAAGTTATTTGATATGTCTCTGGGATGTTCTAAATCTTAGTACGCCCTGCCCGCACCGAGCAGTTCCCATAGATACCGCTGATAGGCTGCTGTTTTTTTTTGCCCAGATGTCCTTCCCAAGGCCAAAAGGGGGTGATGTCGAGCCCTTGGTAACTCTCCCATAGCAATATGGAAGCCCTGTGGCTTATTGAGCCTGCCTGCCGTTTTTCTTCCCTAACAAAATCAGTTCTCAATTTCTGTTGACTTTTGGGCATTCATTATTTCCCTACTTAGTTTCTTTCATTCCAGAGTAAGAGGGAGACTCATTCTGGTCTGCCCTCTCTCCCCCTTCATTTTTGATGGTTTTGTTTGGGTTTTCTATTGATTTATTTTTCTTTTATTTATGTAAACACCTCACTTGGTCTCTGAAACTTAGGTGACTATGACAATATTGCTCATCAAATAGCCCCCCTGTATGCAACACCTTCTGTGATCAATGCTGGCATAATGATCTAGCCTACCTGGAGGTGGCCGGAGGCTTCCTCCCAGAAAGCAGAGTGCCGACCTGCCACCTGCTCAGTGAGGTACTGCTACCTGATGAAGCCCAAGGCCACTGGGCCATTGGACAAAGGAAAAAGCATTTGCAAGGTACTGAAGCAACAGGAACAGGGAGGAGTTAAATTTATAGTAAGGTGACTGGTGAGAAAAGTGAGAATATGGCCTGCAAAAGAGGCTTCAGTCTTCCTGGTATGCATTTCCAGCACATAGGGAAATATAAAAATGCTTTCCTGTTCTTGTGTTCTTCAGTTTTCTCTATTGACCAGGCACTACTCTTTCAATTTGAAAGAAAGTTGTTTGTGAAAGATAGTCCCATGAAATATCTATAAAGAAGTGTCACTTTGCTTATTTTCCATGACTTGGCTTATTGTACTTAATGTACCAACCAGCTTAGAGTGCTTAATTAAAATTTTTAATTAAATCCGGAAGAGATGACAAAACACATAGATATAAAATAACAAACATGCTGTCCAAAGTGTTTTCCAAGTACTTTTAGATAAAGAGTAATGTGTCTTACCCAAAATGTTATCTGATCCTAGACTGATACTAAAACATTATGAATGCTACAGGAGCTATCTTCGAATCTGGTGATCGTGTACCGAGAAACTATTTTTTGTTAATTTTCTGTAAAATCAACACAAATCTTTGTTTCCTTTCAGAATGACTTTTTTGAGGAACATAAAGTGATTTAGAGCAACATTTGATTAAAAAATAGGTGATTATACTGAAAGGAATGAAATGTAACCAATATAATAGGTTCATTTCTTGTCACTCATAAGTAAAAGCCTAAACTATTCTAAATAATTTTTTAAGTAATGGAAAATTGGAATAAACATAGAGCTCCCTGGGGTGACTATTTCAAAAGATAATATGCTTAGGCAATTACAAATTGTGAAATGTGTATATTAGAAGAATAAACGTTATAATCATCATTACCTTACCTAAAGGAATTCATGTATTCTGTAAATGCTGTGTATTAAAATACCAGTGACATTTTTCAAGGAAATAGAACAAATAACTCTAAAAATTGTTTTGTATGGAATTACAAAAGACCCTCAAATAGCCGAAGCAATTCTGAGAAAGAACTATGGTGTCTGCACAAACAATGACTTTAAATAAATTATACCACAATGTTAATTGAAACAGTAAGCTATGGGAACACAAGAAGGCACACAGTAATAGAACAGCTAGTGAGCTCAGAAATAACCCTTCACATATATGGATATTTGACTCAGAAGAAGGAACCAACTTCATCGATTAGAAGAAGGGATGACTCTTTAGCAAATGATATTGGTTAAACTGGACAACATACAAAACTCAATCATTATTTAATACCATACCAAAAATAAATATTTCATAATGCATAAAACACTCAGATGCTAAACTCCAAACCGTGCAACACATAAAAGGCATGATTGATAGTCTCCAGGACCTCAGCATAAGGGAAATATTTGGAAACCCAAATCTATTGCCATGGGAAATAATCACTTGATCACTTGACATCCCGTTATTCATTGATTTGCTTGAGCGGGCACCAGTAACATTTCCATTTGACCCTATCACGTGCCAGTGTATCCCAATGGCATCTGGTTGCTTCAGGAATACGAAGAGCCTCAAACCATTCATTCGGTGTCTTGACAAAGAAGTCTGATCATCTCATAGGTGGGTGACCATGTGATCTTGTGACATCCCATGGGATTCAGTCGGCAACGGCTCTATTCCAGCATTTGTCTCAGAATCACATTACATGTCCAGCCCATCTGATTTTCGATGCCTTGGCTAACGAGACAGCATCCCTGACTCTGGAACACCGACGGAGGTCGGAGCTCCAGATTCCTTCTTTCACTTGAGTGAGGCGTGATATTCTAAGCATAGCTCTTTTCGATTCCTCTTTGAGAGACCCAAATAGCATTCTCATCCTGCTTTTGTAGGGCCCAGGTCTCTGAGGCATATGTCAATGCAGGGAGAATGGTGGAGTTGAAGAGATGTGCCCGGAGCCAGAGGTTCTTTGTCTTTTTTAACTATTTCTTTGATGCTTTTGAAGGCATTCCATGCTGCTCTCTTCCTCCTACGCAGCTCAGGTTTTAGGTCGTTCATCATGTTGACTTATCGACCTAGGTACACATAACTGATGTATTCAGAGATCTTTGTTCAATTGAGAGTGAATGGGGCCTCTGGAACTAGTTCATTTTCATGAACATAGTTTTTTGAGGTTCAGCGATAGACCTATCTTTCCACGTTCTCAATCAAAGTCAGCCAGCATTTGTGCCGCTTGGTTGATGTTTGGTGTTATTAGAATGATGTCATCAGAGAGCGGAGGTGGTGTAGTTGCCAACCATCTATATTCACTCCCATTCCTTCCCATTCTAATTGTCTCATGATATTCTCTAGGGTGGCGCTGAAGAGTTTTGTTGAAATGGTATCACCCTGCAGAACCCCTTTTGACACATGACCCCCTAAGCAGCAAAAAGAATTGAATATATGAAAAAGGTTGGTGATTACAGGGGCTGGTAAAAATATAGAGAAAAATATCTTTCCTATACTGATAGTGGGAATATAAATTGGTACAGAATCTATTGGAAAGTGTTATGGTGATTCCTTAAATATATAATATGATAATGCCAGGTGAGCTAACATCAACATTCCTGTGCATTTATACAAAGTACATGGAAACACTAATTTGAAAAAATATTTGCACTTCTTTTTTTCAGAACAGGATTATTCACTATCACTATCACTATCTTCCTGTTCATCATCTATTTGCTTGAGTGGGCACCAGTAATATCTCCATATGTCCTGTCTGATGCTAGTAGAGCTCAAGGGCATCTGCTTGCTCCAGGAACATAAAGAGCCTCAAACCATTATATTAGGTTATTCCCATAAGGTCATGGAAATGACCTAATATAATTGTTATTGGTATTTGGCATATCAAATACCACACGGGCAGCTTGTCAGGCTTTCTGTGCAGGTGGCATACTCTTGTAGTCACCTCTAAATATAGCATTTATTGGTGAACCGCGCGGCCGTGCAAGCCGGGCTGTGATATGCTCGTCCGCTGGGTGGAGTTCTGAGGAGAGGCAAGTCGGATGTGGAAAATGGCGGCCCTCATGGAGTGGGGGGGGTCGTCTGGCATGTTGTGAGGCTCTGCTGGGCTGGCGGGCCAGGTCTAGAACCCGCCATCCCTCCTGGGCACCTCGTGAGTGGCTGGGCACATGGAGAGCAAGTAGTAGCTCTGTCCCATGTCTGTAAGTGTCTGGATCAGCATACTGGGCCGGATTGAAAAAAAAATACTGCTGCAGGGTAGGTGTCAATGATCCAGGCTGTGATAGGATGTCGCTGGATGGAATTCTGGTGAGAGGGAAGTCCGGATGTGGAAAATGGCGGCCCTCATAGAGTGGGGGGCTCTTCTGGCTTGTGAGGCTCTGCTGGGGTGGCCCGCCATACCAGCAGGATTATTAACAATTGTCAAATGATAGAATCAACCTGAAAGTCTATCTAGAGATGACTGGATAAAAACACTGCGATATTTATTTAGTGGAATACTATTATGCCATTTAAAAGGAAAATATTGGACTATCTTGATCAAACAGGGCACACACCAAATGCCAACAGACATATGATAAATAGTAGTATATTCTCACTGATTATTCTGGAAATGATAATTGAAGAAGTTAAAGAGATATCACTTCACTCATGTAAGAATGGCCTTCAAACAACAAATGCTGATCGGAGTGTGAAGAAGAAAATGGAGCCTTCATTTACTATTGGTAGGAATGTGAATTGCTTTAGCCTATGGTGAATTATAAAGTTATGTTCTGTGAATAATTTAGAAAGACAAATATTGAATGATCTCACTCTTATGTAATATATAGAAAAGCAAAGCATGGGGATATTAAAATCAGCAGAAGCAACATTGTGGATACAGAGGTGGGCATACCAGATGAAGAATGAAAGGGACAATTGAGAAGGGGCGATGATCAATGAACTTTGGCATAAGGATGTTGTTAACTTTGGTGGTGATTATAGTGTGTTAACATACAGTTGAACAGGTGTACAATTGTACCCCTAACCATCTACCACCATATGAACTAATGTCAATTTTAAAAAGAGAGAATTATGCCTTTGGAACAAATAAATGGAATTTGAGGTAATTATGCTAAATGAAAGGCAATTACAGAGGGTCTAAGTCATATGTTGCTATAAATAATCAAATCAAATCAACAAGTAAAATCCTAGACATTGGGACTATGCTGGTTATTACGACGGTTGAGGAAGAGGGAAGGAATAGACTGAGGGGTCTTGAAATGGAGGATGGAACTAAAACTTATACCAATCTGTATTCACACAAAAAAGTGTTAAACTATACATAAAACTTTTCACTATTGTTCACCAATGGTAAATTGATAAATATGTATATATTTAATTGAACAGAACTGACATATTCCTTTGCACAGTTAAGTGACCAATTTTTATCAAGTGTCTAATTTGACGACATATCCATCCTGTGAAATTTGGTATGTGGCAGGTGGATGTGACTATCAAAGAGATTCGAGTAGAAGTCATGAATAATCTTCTCCATTGCCTTTCTGGAAGATGTGATAGATCCATTAGGACATTGGAGGGCAGTCATCTTGGTCTTATAGTTGGCAAAGGACAGGGTGGCATTGCAAATGATTTTCCTGGCTTCTGCTACATCAGCCAGTATTTCTGCTCTTCTATCTTTGAGGTCTTCCTTTATTGCTTCTCTGCCCTGCTTTGCGAGTTTGGACATTAGCACTTGGTCACCTGAGGCTCTCACATTGCCACATTCATGAAAAATGAACTAATTCCAGAGGCCCCATTCACTCTCAATGGAAAAACATCTCTGAATGCAGCAGTTATGTGTACCTAGGTCAAGAACTCAACATGATGAACGACCTAAAACCTGAGCTGCGCAGGAGGAAGAGAATGGCATGGAATGCCTTCAAGAGCATTAAAGAATAGCTAAAAAGGACAAAGAACCTCCGGCTTTAGGCACTGCTCTTCAACCATTCTCTCTGCATTAATATACACGTCAGAGACCTGGTGGGCCCTATGAAAGCAGGATGAGAAGGCTATTCAGGTTTCCCAAAGAGGAATAGAAAGAGCTATGCTTGGGATATCACGCCTCACTCAAATAAGAAAAGGAATCTGGAGTTCTGACCTCCATTGATGATCCAGAGTCAGGGACACTGTCTTGTTTGCCAAGGCATCGAAAATCAGATGGGCTGGACATGTAATGCGATTTGGAGACGACCGCTGGACTAGAGCGGTTACCGACTGGATCCCATGGGACATCAAAAGATCACGTGGACGCCCACCTACAAGATTGTCAGACTTTTTCCGTCAAGACCCTAAACGAATGGTTTGAGGCTCTTTGTATTCCTGAAGCAAGCAGATGCCATTGGGCTACACTGGCAAGTGATAGGGTCAAATGGAAATGTTTCTGGCACCCGCCGAGCTAATCAATGGATAAGGGGATATCAAGTGATCAAGTCTAATTTGAAATGTTTGGGAAAGATCAACAAAAGTTAGAGTCAAAGATTCCTATATTTAATGAAGTTATATTTTAGCGTTATCTAAAGAGAAAAGAAAAACTAGATGAAATTAAATAAGCAAATATAGTGTATGTTAGAAGTGATAACCACTATGGAAAAGAAAAAGTTGGAAATGCACCTGATGCTATGAAACCCTGAAATGAGATCTATCCCACAGCTTACTATGAAATTTATTTTTTTAAGATTAATTTTTATTAAAAATCCTAACCACAAGTTGTATTGAATAATTCTTGGTCTCATTATTGTTCTAACTGTGGAGTGTTGCTAACAGCTCTCAACATTTAGTGATACAGTGAGGCAAGACTCCGTGAACAGAATCAGGTCTCTTGAATCAAACCGAGACTCTTCAATCACTGTTTTTCTGAGCTCAACATGTTTTAATTACTCTTTTTCTCTCCCACATGCAAGAACTTGCCTTTCTCTTGCTCCTGCTTGCAGTGTCTCCCATGTGAGAGTTTTACAGAAGTACTGTGTGAAGGGTGAGGTTTCCTTCCTGGTTTTTAGAAAGGCAGTTCTTTGACAACATCAAGATCTGGAAAAGCAATTCCAGTTGTTTCACTTTTATCACCCCCCCCCACCCCCAAAGTATGAAGTGTTGCAGTAAGGCAAAGGGAAAACAATTCACCAGCAGTTAAGCAGGTGGGATACTGTGTAAATCCCCAGCTTCTGAGCACTTAAAGAAGAATAATGTAACAATTAAAATTAAATATTACCGACTGGATCCCACAAGATGTCAAAAGATCACGTGGCCGCCCAGCTACAATATGGTCAGACTTCCTTGTCAAGACCCTGAAGGAACAGTTTGAGGCTCTTCATATTCCTGAATCAACCAGATGCCATTGGGCTACATTGGCATGTGATATGGTCCAATGGAAATGTTACTGGCGCGCCCGCCGAGCAAATCGATGTATAACGGGATTCAAGTGATCAAGTGATTACAACAAAAAATCCTGGGATATCTCCTACCTGAAATAAATTTTAAGGTAATATCATAATATATTGCATGAATAATACTTAACCTTTCATCTTTTGAAGAAACCTGACACTTTGTTCTTCTTACAGTATTGCATAAAGGTAGATATTTTTTTCATATTCTCAACAAAATAAGCTTGTGCCAACTTTTTCCAGGTATTTTCACAACCTTAAGTCTTTCAATTTCTAAATATCTCTGTGATTTTCTGTCTCTTTGGGGAAATTCTTTCGTCTCTTGGCTAGTATGCAGATGGTCCTGGCAGTATCACTATTCAGTACGGTTCTTTCTTTCACAGTTGTTTCCTTGTTTTTGAAGGAGAGCGCCTCCCACACTCACTGCCCAATCATGATTATTACTAATTATTTAGAACATAAACCCCAAATATGTTCCTGCTTGTTTGCTACACTATAAAATACAGGTGGAAAGAACACATCAACAAGTAGAATTTTTTTTCAACTCATTTGAATGTCAGATAGATAAAAGGAAAACTGATCTGATGAGTTAGTCAATTTCTCTAGTTCTGAACCATCAGAAATGCTTAAACTATTGTCTAAGTGACATTAATATTTACTAATGGCTGAACGAGAAGCTGGTCTGTTATATCACTGAGGTCACCAAAAGTGTAGTTATTCTCACCAAATTTGTGCTCTGCTGGCTTTTAGAAAACTTGTCAACATGAAAATATTAATTCACCCTGTTGTTTCGATTTCCAAATCAAAACATTTTGGTAAAATATTTGTTGTTGATGTTTGGTGGCACAGGGTTCAGGTTCAAGGTCTCACACATGTAAGACATATGCTGTATTTTTAAGCTTTATTTCTGTTTTATTTGTTTGAAAAAAAATTATAAAAAAAATTATGTCTTGGGTGCTCATTCCAACAATGAAAATAACAGTGGCTATTTCAAAAATGAGTGATTTTCTACTTATTTCTAAAGTAGTAGAAATAGATTTGCTTTTGATTTAATACCTTTTTATCTCATTGAAATGCTTCCAAGAATCAAATTAGTTTGGTTGTTATAATTTATTAGAAAGATGGGCCAGAACAATACAATAGTACAGCTGGTAGGGCGTTTGCCTTGCACGCGGCTGACCGGGTTCGCTCCCGTCATCCCATATGGTACCCTGAGCACCGCCAGGAGTAATTCCTGAGTGCAGAGCCAGGAGTAACCCCTGAGCATTGCCGGGTGTGACCCAAAAAGCAAAAAAAAAAAAAAAAAAAAGAATTTTTAGAAGGAATTTGCCAATAATGGAAAAAATAATTTTAACTAATACTTAATATTAGTCAATTATATATTATATGTTACATATACTATATATCATACATATTTATTAGAAAAAATTTTTGAATATTCATTTTTATTATCTAAAAGTTATGTTTGCAGAAATATTAAAATATAATCCAAAAATGTAGCCACTGAGTTTGTTACCAAAGATAAAATATTGACATACAATTATCAAAATTTAAAAAAAAAGATTATCAAAGATGTCTTTTATGTGTATGTGTAATGGGGTTATTCATAGGCTAAAGAAAACCAATGGAAAACTATTATATTTAAGATTGTGCATATTGGCCTCTATTTTTAATTGAAACAAAATTTTCTTGAATCAAAAACACTGTGTAGAATTTTGAAATAAAGATATTTATATGTTGTTTTCTCATGTCTTTTTACCATGACTTCTGTTTGTAACTGCATTCATTAGTTTTGAGTTAAACTAATAAAGTTTTGAGTAAAACATACCTAATATTTAACCTTTATTTTTGCTAACAAAGATCACTTGTATCACTTGTCTTCCCATCGTTCATCGATTTGCTCAAGCGGGCACCAGTAACATCTCCATACATCCTGTTGCAGGCAAGTGTACCCCAAGGGCAACTCCTTTCTCTAGGAACAGAAAAAGCCTCAAACCATTCTTTCTGGTCATGGGAATGAGGTCTATAATTGTTACTGTTTTTTGGCAAATCAAATAAAACACAGGTAACTTACCAGGCTCTGCCATGTACGTGGTATACTCTCAGAAGAAGGCTCTCATCTCAAGCATTTACTGATGAAACTCAATGGGGAAAGATCAGGATTTCTCTTGGGTGGAGTTCTAAGGAACAAAGGAGTCTGGATGTTGAATAAATATAAGAATACTAAAATGGTTCTGAGTTCATCATGCCCACCAACCATTCATGGGACCTTACAGTTCCAGAAGGCTGAATCGAAATGTTGGACATAGGAACCCCTGGTGGACAGTTCCACAATGAAATTGACCACATCATCTTCAATCGATGGTTTTGCCTGACTGATGTTGCTGTCGTCCCCAAATTCCAAACAGGATCGGACCACCGTCTCCTTCATGCAAAATTCTACTTCCCACAACGGGGAGAAAAGGCTGCAAATTAAGAAGAGAACTCCCAGAACGACCACCAACTGGGAACTCTTTGGCACCACTGCGGCAACATGGGAAGATACCACCATTGATGACATCAATGAAGAATACAACTGACTGGTTCAGCACCTCCATGATTGTGCGAAGAATGTCGAGAGAGGAAAAAAAAACCACAAAAGGACGCCTGTTTTGTAAATCTCTCAAGCTCATTAACCAGTTTTGCAAGGCACGAGCCTCAGGTGACCAAATGCTAACATCCAAGCTAGCAAAGCAGTGCAGAGAAGAGATAAAAGGAAGACCTCAAAGAGAGAAGAGCAGAAATACTGGAAGATGCAGCAGAAGCTGGGAAAAGTATTCGCAACGCCTGCCTGTCCTTCAACTATAAGACCAAGATGACTCCCCTCCAACATACTGATGGATCTATCACATCTTCCAGAAAGGCAATGGAGAAGATTATCCATGACTTCTACCCAGATCTCTTTGATAGCCACATCCACCTGCCCACATACCAAATTCCACAGGATGGATATGTCATTTCCAACGTTCTCCCTTCTGAAATCTAACATGCCATTTTGTCAGTAAAGAAGAGAACAGCACCGACCCAGACAAAGTCAGACCCGAACACCTGAAGAATCTGCGTTCAGTACTCATCAATACACTGGCTCGGCTCTTCATACGCTACCTGTCTGAATGCAAGGTGCCCTCCCATTGGGAAACCAGCAGGACAGTTCTACTGTTCAAGAAGGGAGACCCACAACATTGGCAACCATCGCCCCATCTGCCTGTTGTCTGTCATCTACAAGCTGTTAACTCAAGTCATCCTGAACAGGATTGGCAGAACATTAGATGAAGGGCAACCATGCAAGCAAGCTGGCTTCCGAAAAGGATTCAGCACAATCACCATATCCACATGGTAACAAATTTCATTGAAGTTTGTGGGAGTTCAGGATGTACTCTGTCTCACATTCATTGATTTAAAGAAAGCCTTCGATTCTGTGGAGACAGAAGCGGACATCGAAGCCCTAGCCAAACAGGGTGTTCAAGATCCTTTGTGAGCTATATTACGTATTCACCACCAGGATCTCACTATTCTACAAGGAAGTGATCATGGATATAAAAAGAGGGGTGCGGCAGGGTGATACCATTTCACCAAAACTCTTCAGCACCACTCTTGAGAACATCATGCGACAATTAAAATGGGAAGGAATGGGAGTGTAGATAGATGGTCTGCAACTATACCACCTCCACTTCGCTGATCACATCGTTCTAATAACACCAATCATTAGCCAAGCGGCACAAATGCTGGCTGACTTCGACCAAGAATGTGAATCTCAGCAAAACTATGTTCATGAAAAATTAACTAGTTCCAGAGGCCCCATTCACTCTCAAGGGAACAAACATCTCTGAATGCAGCAGTTGTGTGTACCTAGGTCGAGAAGTCAACATGATGAACGACCTAAAACCTGAGCTGTGCAGGAGGAAGAGAGCAGCATGGAATGCCTTCAAAAAGCTTTGAAGAAATAGCTAAAAAGTCAAAGAACCTCCGGCTCCGGGCATATCCCTTCAACTCCACCGTTCTTCCTGCATTAACATATGCCTCAGAGACCTGGGCCCTACAAAAGCAGGATAAGAATGCTATTTGCATCTCCCAAAAGAGGAGTCAAAAGAGCTATGCTTTGAATATCACATCTCACTCAATTGAAGGAAGGAATCTGTAGCTCCGACTTCCGTTGGTGTTCCAGAGTCAGGGACGCTGTCTCGTTTGCCAAGGCATCGAAAATCAAATAGGTTGGACATGTAATGCAATTCTGAGACAAATGCTGGAATAGAGCCGTTGCCGACTGGATCCCACGGGATGTCAGAAGATCACGTGGCCTCCCACCTACAAGATGGTCCGGCTTCTTCGTCAAGACCCTGAACGAATGGTTTGAGGCTCTTTGTATTCCTGAAGCAAGCAGATGCCATTGGGCAACACTGGCACATGATAGGATCAAATGTAAATGTTACTGGCGCCCGCTTGAGCAAATCAATGAATGGGATATCAAGTGATCAAGTGATCTAATGATCAAAATGGTTCTTAGCTCTCACTGGTATCGTCGGTTTAATTCTCCCGTCTTTCAGTGCAGAGCCTTCTCTTAAAAGTAGAGACATGGAGTAAATAAATGTTGCCAGTTCTATCTTAGTATTTCAGCCCTATCCCTCCCATTTAGCACATGGTTCAAATGAAAAATAATAGAAACCTCACTTGTATCACTAACTTCCCATTATTAATCGATTTGCTCGGGTGGGCACTAGTAATATCTCCATTTGTTGGAAATGAGGTCCATTATTGTTAATGTTTTTGGCATAATACATACACCATGGGTAGCTTGCCAGGCTCTGCCTGGTTCTGGGTTTATCCCAGGGGGCCCAGGGATGAACTTCTTTTCTAAAAAATATTTTACTATACCACCATGAGATATACAATTATGAAGATGTTCATGTTTGGTCATACAGTGTTCCAGCACCCATCCCTCCACCAGTGTCCATTTCCCACCACCAGTCTTTTTCTCTGTCAGACCATCAACCATCCAGGGCCCTTGGGGCAGAGTCCTGGGTGTAGACAAGCCTATCTCTTCTCTGCCACCTGCTGACACAGCTGGGTACCGCGCAGCCACACCTGCAACACCTCAAGGGTCAATGTTTGCATAAGTTACTTGTTCTTTGTTTAGACCTTTAAAAACATCAGAGGTGTAAAAGGAAGATGCATACAACGTTACCTTTCTTCACAATTTTGTTAGATTTTTGTAGGGGTTTTTTTGTACATATTTTTAGAGGTCTTTATATGATGATGCAATTTTGAGTCTTAGGAAAGTAGTTGAAAAGACTTTTTGGATAATTAGGTGTTTGCTATGTATACATTACAATGAAAATGGATGAACTGGATTGGATTTTATGAGCTGATAAGTTGTGAATATTAATTTCAAGGCAAATATATGTTTTCATTTATTCATTAAGTATTAATAGAGCTAATTCACACTATGGGGATACACAGTCAACTATATAAAACCTCTGTCTTCATAGGGTTTATATTTACAAGAAAAACAGTATTAATAAATATAACACATTTAGATTATAAAGAATTTTGTTCAAAAGAGGACAGTTGTATTTAATGGCCCCCCTTTTTGCTTATATTTACACTGACCCGAGATAAACGTCTTTGATTTGCCAATACCTAAATTAATCCCTATGACTGGGAGACAGGTAATTTATCATGCTGTCAAGCTCTAACTGAGGAAGCCTTAGAAGGCCTGAGGCCAAGACCAATGCTGTGGGTAATTATTAGCAAATAATTATATTAGGATCATATTGTCTTGTTCTCAGTATAATGGTTTATGTATTTAGAATTGTTAAATCAAAATTCAAAATGGAAATCTAAGCTACCTTAAAGCTAACAAATGCTGTGAATGTACACCCACTAGTCACATTCACAGCACAAACAATATGACAGACCAGGTGCTAGAACTGCACAAGCTTATTTTCTCACAGTTGGAGACCAGACGTCCAGGCATCTTTTTTTTGGTGTGCAGAAAAATATTTACCTTCTTGTTAATCTTTCCTTTGTACATACGGAATAAAACAGAGGGAGAAGAGGGAAGGGAAGATTGGGGAGGGGAGAGAAAGGAAGAGGAGGGGGAGAAGAAGATGGGGAAGAGAGGAAGGAGCGTATAGGAGGAGAGGAGGGGGAGTGAACAAAGGCAAGTCAACTTCCTGGGTCTTTACCTGACAGAGACAACAGTCCCATCATTCCATTAAATTAGTACTGCACCAGTTTAACACCCATTTTCAGCCTAAAGATCCCCATCTCCAAATGCCTTTACATTGGTGGCGCTAAACAGGAATTTTGTAAGGACACTGTTCCATCTCAGCCTAAAGATCTCCATCTCCAAATGCCTTTACATTGGTGGCCAGCGCTTAAACATAGGAATTTTGTAAGGACACTGTTCCATCTGTAAAATATTAGAATCATTTCAGAGCCTTGAATGGAAACTATTATTCATTAAGACAACAAACCGGAGGTACAACAAGCTGCACAGTATACTAATCTAATGATTAATGAACATTATTCTCATTCTCTTATTGTGAATTTTGCTTTCTTTGGTTTTAGTTACCTGCAGCCAACTGCAGTTTCAGCATAATATGTGCAAAAAAATAATTCTGAGAGGGAAATACCATACCAAATAACTTTTTATGTTATAGTATATTTCTGTGTCTTCTTTGTTTTATCATTATTATGAAATACCTTAATTTATAATATATTTATGCAATTACAGTATATTTCTATAACTTCTTTATTTCATTATGAAATTTTATCATAGGCACATGTATATTGGACAAAACATAATCCTTATAGGAGATGGTATTATTCAGTGGGGTCTTTGACTATATCCTCTGCAAATAATGGTCACTACTGCACAGAAAATGTGCATATACTCATATTCACTGCATACATAATTTCAGTGTTCAAAACTTCTTGATACTTAAAAATACTTTACTCTGAAACAAAGAAAAACATAAAATGCACTCTGTTGGCTGATTATTTTTGAAGGATAGTCAAAGAACTATCTTATGGTTTAACCATAACCCTTTCAGGATAAAGTAGAATCTCTGATGAATACATGAAAGCAACTTAAAGATAAAAAAAAACAGAAAGCTCTGCAGAGATGAAAGTCTTGTAATGAAGAAAAAGAGAGGGAAGAGATTGGGACATAATCTTTGAGATCTCTAACACCTTTTAACTTTATTGAATAATTTCATGAGTAGTTATCACAAACTCAAGGCTAGCAAGATCAGGTGTCTGGAAATTAATATAACATATAAGTTCCACAGACAGAAAGTTTTTCCTCTGCTTTCCTACCAAGACTAATGTAATACTCAGTGTTCAGGTTATACATTAAATAATGGTGATGAAAGAGAAAAAATTGTAAATATTATACTGTTGTTTTATTTTATTATCTCAGGGACTTCTAATGGGGGTCTCTCCTGAATTGCCCATTAGTCCAACCCAAGTCAATGCTCTTTTCAGCAATATGATGCTGCTGATCTGGTTACGTGAAAGTCTCCAGGGTAATTTCTGGTGGGCATGGGGTTTTGCATGGCTGGGAATCACATTCAGGACCGGTGAATGCTAAAACTACACTCCAGCTATCTTTGCACTACATTCCTTGCTCTTTAGGCTTATTTTAAGGACAAGTATATTAGAATATAGTTCTGAAATCTTTCTCAGATTTAAGCAACCAACTGAAGCACTTTAAGAATGAAATAGCACAGAATGACTGTGATTCTACTGTTTTTTAATTTAAGAAAACTCATCAACATTGGAAAATTTTATGTCCTGCTATTATATGTGTGTGCACACATGCATACATATATTTACATCAATGTATCTCTAGTTCTATGAGTAGCTTTAGAAACTTTTCTGCCTCTTCACTGGGTGCTCATATGTTGATGGTAGTTAAGTCTTCATGTCTGTTGATCCCTTATCCAGTAAGTACTATCACTTTCTATCTTTCATTAGTTGCTTTCATTTGATTGCTGTTTGGTCCAAAACCAGTATTTCCATCACTGCTTTTCTTTTAAGACTGCCATTAGCCCATATGGCTGTTCTCAACCATTCACCCCAAGCCTGTGTTTATCATAAGAGTTTAAATGCATTTCCTGTTAGCAAGGTTGTATTTTTACTTCCTGATATCTGTCTGCTGTTTTATGGGAGAACTTGGTTCACCCACCTTAGCAGATTAACCTATATGAAGGTGTTTGTTGCTATGCCTGAGAAGTCTGCTTATTTGTATTGTTTGACGTTTCCTTTTTACTTGCCGAGCTGGATTAGATTCCAAATATGTCCTCAGCCTATGTTCATTTGAAAATGTTTTATCCCTTTCTCTGCTCTGAGTGACAGTTTTGCTGGGTAGAGGATTATTGACTACAGGTTCTTTTCATTCAGTACCTTGTATATGTTATCCATCGTTTCTAGCTTATAGAGTTTCATTAAAGAAATGGGCGGTGGCTCTAGTGCTTTTTTTCCTCTTGTATGTGAGGATTTGCTTCTTTCTTGCTGCTATAAAGAACCTATCTCTGTATTTGGTTCTTGCCATTTTAATTACAGAATGTCTTAGTGTTGTTGAGTTTGCATTTACTTTGGGCCTTTTGGATCAGTGCTCCCAACTTCCATTTTAGACTAGGGCAGCATTTACCGATAAATTCTTCCACTGGGTTTTCATTTCCTCTCCCTCTCTCTTCTCCTGCTGGAATTCCTGATTCTAAATGGTTTCTCTTGGTATTGTCAATACATTCCATTATATTTTCTTTGTTTTGAATTCTCTTTTCTATTTTCTTCTTATTGCTGAGGTTGTTTACTGTTAAGTGTACTAATTTGCTTTTTAACTTCATCTATATCAATTCTGAGTCTTACTATTTCATCCTTAAATTCCTTAACTTCTGGTGGTGGGAAATGTGTACTGGAGGAGGAATGGGTGCTGTAACACTGTATGACTGAAACCCAATCATGAACACCTTTGTAATTGTGTATCTCACAGTGGTATATCAAAATAAAAATTTAAAAAAATTCATTCACTTCTATTTGAACAATTTCATTTTTTTCCCAATCAGGCTCTCTTCACATTTATTGATTCTGTGCTTGAATGTTATTTTCAAGTTAATGAGCACTGATATAATTGTTCATCTAAAGACTTCTTCAGGCATATTATAGAGCCTGATGTCTCTGTGTATCCCCTGCACTTCTGTTATCAACTGTTGGCTCTCCTCTGTTCTTTCATTTTCCCCCAATGTCCCTGGTGCTGTGTTCACCAGTGACTCTGGTTGGACTGGGCCAGAGTCTTTCTCTCTCTCCAGTTCTTAGGCTGGTGCTAGGAAGGGCAGGTATATTGGCATCTGGGACCTTTGTTGCCATGGTAGGTGTGCCAAGGTCCCACTTTTTAATGTCAGGGTGTTGTCATAGTAGGCCAAGTGTACAACAAACCCCTGAGGATTTCCAACAGGGACTTAGTGGATGTGACTTCTGTGGAGCACAGTTGTCACATGGCTTCTGTGGCCAGATAGTTCAGGGATTAGGGTACTGTCCACAGGTAAGGTCTTGAGTAGGAAGTAGTGGGCAGGGCACAGATTCCTCTGGCCAGCACTTAAGGAGAGATCCAGAAGGAAGCCATCTAGGAAACTGTCCTCCAGGTCCTACTGGGAAACAAATCCATGCTGTGGCCATGTTTTTGGTTTTATTTTGTTTTTCTTCCAGTTTGGGGGCCATACCAAGTGTCGTTGAGGGCTTACTGCTGGTTCTGTGCTCAGGGATAAATTCTGGCAGTGCCCAGGGGACTGGTGATTGGTACTGGGAATTGAACCTGGGCAGCCATGTGCAAGGCAAGTACCTTACCTGGTTACTATCTTTCTGGCTGTAAGCTCTAGAACACATAACACTATCCTTTCTGTGAATTCTAGTCTTTCACATGGCCTGCCTGCTATCTCTGCTTGATTTACTAGGATTTCGAACTGGACATTGGCCCAAACAGAATTATTGATATCTCCCTCTTCCCACCTTTGCAAAAGTTCTCTCCCTACAAGTTTTTTGAAAGTTTCAATTAAGGGTAGAAAAACTGTCTATTCTAGAAAACATGACTATTCTAGAAAAATTGAAACATTCTCTGCAATGCTATTTGGGATGCTAGAGGTTAATTTTTATCAGTTCCAAGAGCCCAGGGAGGTGCACACAGTATCATTACTGGTTTTCTGTTGTGTATGTTCCTTCCAGCTCTGCACTGCAGCTACTATGAGAATATGTACCTCACAGAACAGTACAGCAAATTTTTTTTGTGGGGGGTTTGATGGTGGCAGGGTTGTGAATAAAATTTTGAATGTAGCTTTTGAGATGATATAAACGTTCTAACTCACGGTCTTTAAGCTTTTGCTTAATCCATACATCCTTTGATCAGATTTTCCATTTCTACATGTGTCTTTTTGCTCCACTTGGTAAAGATAGTCTGACAGATAGTCTGCACTTTCCCACACAACCTGTCAGTTCACTCCTCTTTATCCACCACACCCACCTATGCCTCGAAGTGGAAAACTTTCTGGAGCAGAGAATGCTAGTCAGAAGCAGTTCAGCACAAGCTCAAAAGTGACAATTCATCTTAAACCTTCATTTATCTGACTTCTGAAAATACTTTACCACAATGAGTAACTTCTGAATAAGAAGCTGGGACTATGTAGCATCTCTGCGGCCCCAGGTTGGGTACAGAAAGAGCAGTAGTCTAAAAAGTTGTGTGCTAGGTCTCTAAAACTGTTTCTCTCACATGCATTTAGGTATCCAGTAATTCTCAGGAAATCCTAGATTGATTGTTTCTATGTATTTATTTAGTTTTGTTTGGGGACCCACCTGACTGTGCTCAGGGCATACTCTGAGCTCTACACTTGGTGGTCTCTCCTGGTGGGCTCGGGTACCATATGGGGTGGTGGGAAGGGAACCTGTGTCTGCTGCGTGCAGAGAACGTGCCTTGTTTGCTGTACCATCTCTCTGGAAACCCTTTTTATTTCCAGAAAGCACTTTATACTATTAAATAATACTATCCCTGAAGATCAGATATTATAACAATCCAAGTGGGTTTCTTTTTTTTTTGAAACCAAAAGTGTAATTTCTGAAAAGTAAATTATGTTTCTGCTGCAAATAGCTACTATCTTCAATGAAAGGGGGAAGCAAACACTTGGCATGCCAAAATAAGGATGTTTTTATTGTAAATCTCAGGATAGATGGTATCCATTAAAGGGAAACGATTTTCTTTGATGAAATACACATTATGAACTCTCATTGGCTTCTAAATTTTGGGGAATGCTGTAGTGAATCCAGGCATGAATTTTGTTTGTAAGTTTTATTCTAAACCAGTAGATTCAGAAAATCAAATACATATTACATTCTGTTCCCTTAGTTCTTTTTTAATGTAAAAAGGTATGTTTAAAGATTTATAATCCAATTTGCATACTTAATATGTGAAAATGACACCATTGTCATTGTTCTAAATGGCGTAATAAAAATCTCTTTTATATTTCTTATACCATTACCTAATTCTTCTGGATCAAACCAGGGCCATCAATTTCAAGGCATAAACAGCCCTCCCCACCTTTTCTGTTTTTTTCTTTAGGTTGTTTAAATTACTCAAGGATGTCCATGCTCTGAAAATATTTTTTATAATATGGTATTTAGAGAGACAGGAAAGTCATTTCATTTTTATTACTATAAACGGTTGATTATTCTGTTGTGCTATTATTAATCTCTTAACATGGTTAATTTATTAAACTTTATAATATGTAAAAGGCACTGTATAGATAGAATTTGTACTATCATTTCAGGAATCTGCAGAGGATTTTGAAATATATCTCTTTTAATCATAGGGACTAGCTTTATTCTTTTAATTTGCACTAACATAATAGTTGATGCAAATCATGAAAGTATGGAATCATGTCCTCCCTTTGATGTTTCATTTAACATGATACTCCTGAAGTCATTCAGTTTTCCATAATCCTGACGATTCTACCAGTTGTTCTAGCTGCATAGTATTCAGTCATGTATGTGTATACCACAGCTTATTTATCTGTTCATCTGTTGCTGAACTTCAGTGTTCTTTCCATGTCCATTTTTATTCTCTTCTAGTGAATAAAATTGCTTATAGAAATACAATAGATACTTGTGTGTTGTTTTTGCAGGTATGCCACTTTGCTTTATTGGTTTATGATGTTTAGTGAACCATTTATGGTTTTCTATGTATATCATCACATCATCTGTGAACAGATATAGTTTAACTTCTTTTTCTATTTAGGTGCCTTTAATTTCTTGCATGATTTCTGTGCTAAGAACTTTCGAATTTTGTCATATAATAGTGAAAACATAGACATCTTTGCTTTATTCTTGATCTTAGATGGAGGCCTTTCAGTTTTTCCACTGTTAAATATGATGTTAAATATAATTTTTACTATCTTTAAGAATGTCAATGGATATTGACTTTTATCAATAGGTTTCTCTGCATCTATTGAAGTGTCCAGATGATTTTTCTTTTCTTTTGTTGATGTGTTTAATTATACTGAATGATTTGCATATCACTCCGACCTGTACTCCTGATTTTGGACTCAGGAATTACTCCTGGTGGTGCTGAGTGGACCATGTGGGAGGCTGGGGATTGAACTCAGGTCGGCTGCATGCAGGGCACATACTCTACTCGCTGTACTATTGCTACGTGGCCATGTTTTTAAGGACAGCACTGGGGCCAATGTCAGATTGTTCTGATTGTGTTTTCTGAGGCTTTTGTCTCAGAGAGGTCTAGCATCTGAGCCTCTCATCCACGTTCAGTTTGTTTCTCTCTTTGTGCTGCTATAGGGGTCTCATTCCATCTTGAGTACAAGTCTTTCCATGAGTCCCACCCATAGAAGCAGCTTCCTTTCCCCCACTGCGTGTTCCGAGTCCCTTTTACTAATAACTGCTCATGTCAGAGTCTCCATTCCCTTCCGTTCTCTGTGCACTATTTCTATTCCAGGGCCATTATGTTTATGTCTATGTAATACTGATAGGTATTATAGTTTGAAAACTTTGCCAGAGTCTGGCAAGCTACCCGTGTCGTATTTGATATGCCAGATACCAGTAACAATTATAGACCTCATTCCCATGACCTGATGGAATGGTTTGAGGCTCTTTATGTGCCTGGAGCAAGCAGGTGCCCTTGGGCTCTACTAGCATGAGACAGGACATATGGAGATGTTACTGGTGCCCGCTTGAGCAAATCGATGATGAACGGGAAGACAGTGATACAGTGATACAGTGAGCCATCCATTCATCCCAGGAATGATTTCTACTTGATCACGGTATATGATAATTTTGATATTCTGCCACATCGCCCAGAAATTCCACACCTTAGCATGTCCCTGAAGAAAGCAAAAACATCAACTTGAAGAGGTATATGTATCTCTATGTTCATTGCAGTGCTAAGTATAATAGCTAGCCAATATATGGAAACAATGTGAATGTTGAATGGCAGATGAATGGATTGAGAAGTTGTGGTACATATACACAATAGAATACTGTTCTTCTATAAGAAAAGATGAAATCTTGCCATATACTGCAACATGTATCATGCTTAAGATTATCATATGAAGTGAAATAAATTACACTTTATTATTGAAGGACAAAACTAAGTAATCTCACTCATATGTGAAGTATAAAGCAGTTAAGCAAGGGACTAGACAGGTTTAAATGATAGAAAGCCCTTAGATTTTGACTACAGAGCTGAGGTTACCCAACCGTGGGGTGTCAGGAGTTTGGGGCTGGAGACAGAAGCTGACTCACTTTGGTGGTGTTGAAGGAGCTGTAGCTTTGTGCGTGAGTGTAAATGTGAACACTGTTGTAACTTCACCGTAGTTGTTAAAAACTTTCATTAAATTGCTCTGCATGTGGAACAGCACTATATTAGGTGAGGAAATACAGTATTCATAAGATAAATTAGTCATAGATATTTTCTCAGAGCTTGAGTATATTAGTGTAAATAAGTCTTCTGAAGATAACTAGAAACAAATTAGAGCATAATCAGATAAAGAGACAGTTCATCCATCTGAAAAATATGAAAGGCTTTATGACATAAATATACCTACAAAACTGACTACAGTCTAACAGGAAATTAATTATTTTATCTCAATTATTAGGGGGAAAACATTTCACCAACCGTTCATGTTCAACTATGTTAAAATTTTCCAAGATACTAAATTGAAATTTGTGTCTGTATCATTGTAAGTTCTGCCTATTCCAAAACTAATTCTGAATAATTTCCTCTTACTATTTCATGAGAATAAGGCATCCTAAAAATGGGTTAAATTGTTTCAGAGTTTGAGAGCATGAACTACATGAGAAACATTTAAAATTAATCAGCCATAATCTAAATTGAGCGTAGATTTGGAGTTTGGTATAGAATTAATTAGCTCAAACTTAATCACTTTGGAGCGGTATAACTTGCCTTTATTTCAAGTGTTTGATTTTCAGCATAATTCTGATGGGACTCAAATATCATTGTCACATTTCCTCAAATCAGCCCAGAATAAATGAGCACATCTTTTTACCTTCTTTCTCTCTTTGTTTTGGAGGGGCTCTCAGGCAGTGACCAAGAGAACCAACAGAGTTCTGAGCCAACCATGGTAGTGGTACAGTGTAAAAGCTTGAGGATGTAGTGCTGCTTGGACCCTCCTGGTGTAAAGGGCCTCTCGTGATACTCAGGAAACCATGAGATACTGGGGAATCGAACCTGGGTTGTACCCTATTTGCTGTACCATATCTGGGACAATCTACTTGCTTTTCTTTTTTTTTTAAAGCACTACTCTTGGTCACTGTAAAAACAGGTTAAAAGTGAACATAGGTATTCATTTAAATGGGAATCGTTGTCATTCTTTGAACATATATGTTATTGGTCATAGATGATTTATACTTGATCACTTGATAACTTGAATCCTATTATTCATCAACTTGCTCGAGCGGGTGCCAGTAACATTTCCATTGGACCCTATATGTCATGTGCCAATGTAGCCCAATGGCATCTGGTTGATTCAGGAATATGAAGAGCCTCAAACTGTTTCTTCAGGGACTTGACAAGGAAGTCTGACCATCTTGTAGGTGGGCGGCCACATGATCTTTTGACATCCCTTGGGATCCAGTCGGTAATGGCTCTAGTCCAGCGGTCATCTCCAAATCGCATTACAAGTCCAGCCCATCTGATTTTCGATACCTTGGCAAACGAGACAGCATCCCTAATTCTGGAATAGCGACGGAGGTGAGAACTCCAGATTCTTTCTCTCACTTGAGTGAGGCATGATATTCCAAGCATAGCTCTTTTGATTCCTCTCTGGGAGACCCGAATAGCATTCTCATCCTGCTTTCGTAGAGCCGAGGTCTCTGAGGCATATGTTAATGCAGGGAGAATGGTGGAGTCAAAGAGATGTGCCTGGAACCGGAGGTTCTTTGTCCTTTTAGCTATTTCTTCGATGCCTTTGAAGGCATTCCATGCCGCCTCTCTTCCTCCTGCGCAGCTCAGGTTTTAGGTCATTCATCATGTTGATTTCTCGAACTAGGTACACATAACTGCTGCATTCAGAGATGTTTGTTCCATTGAGAGTGAATTGGGCCTCTGGAACTAGTTCATTTTTCATAAACATGGTTTTCTTTAGATTCAGCTGTAGACCTATCTTTCCGCATTCTCGGTCTAAGTCAGCCGGCATTTGTGCCGCTTGGCTACTGTTTGGTGTTATTAGAATGATGTCATCAGCGACCATCTATCTTCACTCCCATTCCTTCCCATTCTAATTGTCGCATGATATTCTCGAGGGTGGCGTTTAAGAGTTTTGGTGAAATGCTATCACCCTGTTGAACCCCTCTTTTGAAATCAATGATCACTTTGTAGTATCGTGAGATCCTGGTGGTGAATCCGTAATACAGCTCACGAAGGATCTTGATGTATTGGGTTTGAACACCCTGTTTAGCTAGGGCTTCGTTGACTACTTCAGTCTCCACAGTATGAAAGGCTTTCTGTAAATCAATGAATGTGAGACAGAGCGGCATCTTGTACTCCCTACAAACCTCAATGAGCTTGGTTACTGTGTGGATATGGTCAATTGTGCTGAATCCTTTCCGGAAGCCTGCTTGCTCGCATGGTTGTCCTTCATCTAGTGTTCTGCTAATCCTGTTCAGGATGACTCCTGTAAACAGCTTGTCGATGTCGGACAACAGGCAGATGGGGCGATAGTTGCCGATGTCGTGAATGTCTCCCTTCTTGAACAGTAGAACTGTCCTGCTGGTTTTCCATTGGGAGGGCACCTTGCATTTGGACAGGTAGTGTGTGAAGAGCCGAGCTAGTGTATTGATGAGTACCAACGGCAGATTCCTCAGGTGTTCGGGTCTGACTTTGTCTGGGCCTGGTGCTGTTCCCTTCTTTACCAAGGAGATGGCATGTCGGATTTTAGAAGGGAGAACGTTGGGAATGACATATCCATCCTGTGGACTTTGGTATGTGGGCAGGTGGATATGGCTATCAAAGAGATTTGAATAGAAGTCATGGATAATCTTCTCCATTGCCTTTCTGGAAGATGTGATAGATCCATCAGGGTGTCGGAGGGCAGTCATCTTGGTCTTATAGTTGGCGAAGGACAGGCGGGCTGTGCGAATACTTTTCCCAGCTTCTGCTGCATCTTCCAGTATTTCTGCTATTCTGTCTTTGAGGTCTTCTTTTATCGCTTCTCTGCACTGTTTAGCAAGCTTGGAAGTTAGCATTTGGTCTCCTGAGGCTCGCGCCTTGCCACGTTGGCAAATGAGCTCAAGAGTTTCTAAAGAGGGCCGGAGCGATAGCCCAGCGGGTAGGGCGTTTCCCCTTGCAAGTGCCGGCCGCCCCATGCGCCCGGGTTCGATCCCCAGCATCCCATATGGTCCCCCCGAGCACCGCCAGGAGTGATTCCTGAGTGCAGAGCCAGGAGGAACCCCTGAGCATTGTCGGGTGTGACCCCAAAAAAAAAAAAAAAAAAAAGAGTTTCTAAAGACAAGACGTCCTTTTGTGTCTTTCTCTCTCTCGGCATTCTTCACACAATCATGGAGGTGCTGAACCAGTCGGTTGTATTCTTCATCGATGTCGCCAATGATGGTATGTTTCCATGTTGCTGCAATGGTGCCAAAGAGTTCCCAGTTGGTGGTCGTTCTGGGAGTTCTCTTCTTAAACTTTGCAGCCTTTTCTCCCTGTTGCGGCAAGTAGAATTTTGCACGAAGGAGAAGATGGTCCGATCCTGTTTGGAATTTGGGGACAACAGCAACATGGGTCGGACAAAACCATCGATTGATGATGTGGTCACTTTCATTGTGGAACTGTCCTCCAGGAGATTCCCATGTCCAACGTTTCACTTCAGCTTTCTGGAACTGTGAGTTCCCATGAATGGTCTTGGTGGACATGATGAACTCAGATAGTCTCTCACCCTGTTCGTTCCATTCTAGGCCATGGGTCCCAATGTGGAGTTCTTCATCCCATGTTCTCGGTCCTATCTTGGCATTAAAATCACCGACTATGATCTTGTAGAAGAAGTGATCTTTTTATAGAACTCCTCCAATTCCATGTAGAATTTCTCAATTTCATCTTCTTTGTATGTGGATGTTGGTGCATAGACAATGAAGATAGAAATTGCTGGCAGTGGGCCACATCTCTTCAAGTGTAATCATCCTATCCGGTTTGTTAGGCATTCAAATGAATCAATGTTTATGACCATGTTGTGTTGACAAGGACACCAACGTCACCAACGCCTCTTTTTGTCGCATGTTCCAAGGAACAATTCTTCTTTGGTGTCAAATACACAATGATGCAACTGACGCCTCCTCGTCTCAGTCAGACCAATGATGTCGTACTTGATCTTTCGCGCTTGCACCATCAGATCCTTAATATATGCTTCTGATGTCAGCATATGTGCATTGAAAGTACAGACAGTTATTTTAGTCTTCTTCATTTTGACAGCCTAGGATGGCCATGAAATTTTATCAGGTACTGCTTGTTCGCCTTTCTTACTGCTGCCGTATTAAGGGCTCTTTCGGGGTCAGGAAAATAAACACTTCTGTTACTAGTTTTGGCATATCGAACACGCATCGGACAGCTTGCCAGGCTCTGCCGTGCGGGTGTTATATTCTCATTACTTTGTGGGGCTCTCTCAGAGGGGTGGGTAGAATATTCAAGGTAATTTGGAAGTAAATTGCGCAGACAGCCGCCGCACACAACAGGGAAAACTGGTTTGTGCTCTGCTGGGTGTATGTGTCTGATTTATACATAAAATGTGGCAAATGTATAAAATGTAAATGATTTATACATTTTATAATTTTTAATTAAAAATATGAGTTACTAGGGCAGCACAGTAGCCCACCATCACAGTAGGCCACCATCTGTCAGTAGCCTACCTGGAACACAGAGCCAGGATTGATCTCTGAGCACGATTGCTGGTGGCCCAGGGGAATAAAAGTGAATTACTTTAATTATAGTTAGCACTTTTCATTTGAGTGCCTAACAAATTGAATCAAACAATTACACTTGAATAGATGTGGCTCACTGCCAGCAGTTTCTATCTTCGTTGTCTACGCACCAACATCCATAAATAAGGAAGAAGAAATTGAAAATTCTACATGGAACTGGAGGAGTTCTATAAAGAAGACCACACCTTCTACAAGATCATAGTCAGTGATTTTAATGTCAAAATAGGACCAAGAAGATCAGCCAAAGAACACCACATCGGGATCCCTGGACTAGAATGGAACAAACGGGGGAGAGATTATCTGAGCTTATCATGTTGACCAAGACCATTAATGGTAACTCACAGTTCCAGAAGGCTGAATCTAAATGCTGGATATGTGAATCTCATGGTAGACATTTCCACAATGAAACTGACCACATCATATTCAATCGATGGTTTTACCTGACCGGTCAGATATCACTATCATCCCAAAATTCCAAACAGGAGCGGGCCACCATCTCCGCTCAAAATACTACTTCAAGAAATGGGGAGAAAGGGTGGCAAAGTTTAAGAAGCGAACTCCCAGAATGACCACCAACTAGGGAATCCTTTGGCAATATTGCAACAACATGGGAAGATGCCATCATTGATGATATCAATGAAGAATACAACTAACTATTTCTGCACCTCCATGATTGTGCAAGAACACCGAGAGAGAGAAAGGCATGGCACAAAAGGACAACTGTCTTCAAAAATTCTCAAGATCATTCACCATAGTGGCAAAGCATGAACCTCAGACAACCATGCGCTAATTTCCAAGCTTGCAAAGCAGTGCAGAGAAGCGATAAAGGAAGATCTCAAAGAGAAGAGCAGCAATACTGGTCGATGCAGCAGAAGCCAGGAAAAAGCATTTGAAATGCCTGCCTATCCTTTGCCAACTATAAGAACAAGATAACTGCCCTACAATGTCCTGATGAATCTATCACATCATTTAGAAAGGCAATGGAGAAGATTATCCATGACTTCTATTCAGATTTCTTTGATAGCCACATCCTCCTGCCCACATACCAAATTCTGCAGGATGGGTGTGTCATTCCCAATATTTTCCCTTATGAAATCCGACATGCCATCTCGCCGGTAAAGAAGGGAACAGCACCAAGCCCAGACAAAGTCAGACCCGAACAGCTGAAGAAACTACCATCAGTACTCATTAATACACTGGCTTGGCTCATCACACGCTACCTGTCTGAATGCAAGGTGCCCTCCCAATGGAAAACCAGCAGGACAGTTATACTGTTCAAGAAGGGAGACATCCACGACATTGACAAATATTGCCCGATCTGCCTGTTGTCTGTCATCTACAAGCTATTCACTTGAGTCATCCTAAACAGGATTGGCAGAACATTAGATGAAGGGCAACCATGTGAGCAAACTGAGCTCAGAAATTTATTCAGCACAATGGCTATATCCACACAGTAACCAAGCTTATTGAGGTTTGTAGGGAGTTTAAGATGCCGCTCTGTCTAACGTTCATTGATTTATTTTATTTTTTAATTTATTAATATTTTATTATACCACCGTGAGATATACAATTACAACGTTGTTCATGTTTGGGGATTTCGGTCATATAGTGTTCCTAGCACCCCGCCCTCCACCAGTGCCCATTTCCCACCACCAATGTCCCCAATTCCCTCCCCCCCTCCATACCTGCCACTATGGCAGGTTCTTTATCTCTTTTCTCTCTCCCTCTCTCTCTTTTCGTTCTCTTACATATTGTGGATTGCAATATATACACTTAGAGGCCATCATGAGCATTTTTGCCTGTATTTAGTGCTACTTGTATACTCGACCGAAGATTGATCTGTCTCTATTCAGGGAAGGCCGTCCTCTTCGACCGAGCGCGCAGCTTCAGGAGGGACGCACATGGAGCGGTGAGGGAGGAATGGGTACCCGCCTAGCCAGCCAGATCAGCCGAATCAACCCTGGCAATCAATGGGGTGACAGATGTCGCAGCCAGATCGCCCTTGCTCCCACGGCAAGCCTGGCGAGCTGCTCGTGTTGTATTTGATATGCCAAATACCAGTAACAACTATATTAGGTCATTCCCATGACCTAATATAATAGTTTGAGCTCTTTATGTTCCTGTAGCAAGCCAGTGCCTTTTGCTCTACTGGCATGAGACAGGACATATGGAGATATTACTGGTGCCTGCTCTAGCAAATAGGTGATGAACGGGAAGATCATGATCGTGATTTAGTGCTTAATTCTAGGTTGGTATTAGCCCTTTCAACATTTATTCTCACATGTTCCCTTCTCTGTCTTACCTAACCTCTGACTTCCACATGTTTGCGGTAATTTTCACCTTTGGAAAGACCTACTGATCCACGTTTCGCCTGACATTGGATTTTGGTATCATAATATGTATATATATTTATGGCATGCAAATAAATGCAGTCATTCTATCTCTCTCTCCTTCTGACTAATTTCACTCAACATGATCCTTTCCATGTCCATCCATTTATAGGCAAATTTCATGACATCATTTTTCCTAAGAGCTGCATAGTATTCCATTGTGAATGTACCAAAGTTTCTTTATTTAGTCATCAGTTTTCGGGCATACCGGTTGTTTCGAGATTCTGGCTATTGTGAATAGTGCTGCTATGAAAATAAAAGTGCAAATGGTGTTTTGCTGTGTGTTTTTGGCTTCCCAGGGTATATTCCCAGGAGTGGTATGGCTGTGTCAAAGGGAGCTCAATTTCTAGTCTTTGGAGGAATGTCCATTTTGTTTTCCAGAAAGGTTGTACCAGCCAACATTCCCACCCACAATGTATGAGTCCCCTTTTTTCCTGCATCCACACCAGCACTTGTTGCTTTTACACTTTTGGATATGGACCAGTCTCTGTGGTGTGAGGTGATATCGCATTGTTGTTTTGATTTGCATCTCTCTGATGATTAGTGATGATAAGCATTTTCATATGCCTTTTGGCCATTTGAATTTCTTCCTTGTCAAAGTTTCTGTTCATCTTGTAACGTTCATTGATTTAAAGAAAGCCTTTGATTCTGTGGAGACTGAAGTGGTTATCAAAGCCCTAGCCTAACAGGGCATTCAAACTCAATAATCAAGATCCTTCGTGAGCTGTATTATGGATTCACCACCAGGATCTCACCATTCTACATGGAAGTGATCATTGATGTCAAAAGAGGGGTTCGGCAGGGTGATACTATTTCACTGAAATTCTTCAGCACCACCCTGAAGAACGAGATAATTATCGAGAACCTGCAATAATTAGAATGGGAAGGAATGGGAGTGAAGATTGACTGTTGGCAACTACACCACCTCCGCCGTGCTGATGATTATAATAACACCAAACATTAGCCAAGCGCACAAATGCTGGCTGACTTTGACCGTGAATGTAGAAAGGTAGGTCTGCAGCTGAATCTCAACAGAACAGTGTTCATGAAAAATGAACTAGTTCCAGATGCTCCATTAACTCTCAATAGAACAAACGTTTCTGAATACAGCAGTTACGTGTACCTAGGTTGAAAACTCATATGACACATGACCTAGCACCTGCACTTCACAGGAGGAGGAAAGCGGCGTGGAACACCTTAAGAGCATCGAAGAAATAGCTAAAAGGACAAAAAATCTCTGACTCCAGGCACATCTCTTTGACACTACCATTCTCTCAGAGACCTGGGCCCTATGAAAGCAGGATGAGAATGCTCTTCGGGTCTCCCAAAGAGGAATTGAAAAACCTATGCTTGGAATATCACACCTCACTCAAGTGAAAGAAGGAATCCAGAATTCCGAACTCCATCAAAGATCGAGAATCAGGGACACTGTCTCATGTCACAAATCAGATGGGCTTATTTACAGGACATGTAATGCGACTTGGAGACAACCACTGAACTAGAGCAGTTACAGCCTGGGATTCCACGGGATGTCAAAAGATCATGTGGCCGCCCACCTACAAGATGGTTAGATTTCTTCGTCAAGACCCTGAATGAACAGTTTGAGTCTCTTCATATTCCTGGAACAAGCAGATACCATTGGGCTACACTGGCACTTGGTAGGGTCAAATGAAAACCTTACGGGTGCCTGCTTGAGCAAATCGACAAATAACGGGATGTCAAGTGATGATCAAGTGATAGTTAAAACTTTGAACATCAGAGCACATATTCTGAGTTATTTGTTGCAGATTGCACTGGTGCCAAATTGTCCTTTATATTAGTGCTCAGGATGGATACCTCTTTACTTTTAAAAACTAGTTTGCTTTTTCAAATCTGCGCCATTTCACCCCAGGTGTGTATGGGATAATGCCTAGGGCCATTATCGTCTAGAGACAACCCTCCCTGGGAATTAGGACTAGAAAGCTAGAGGGAAGCACGCTGGAGTCATCCCTGCCTACCCGCCCTTCTGCCTTTCAAACCTGCGCCATTTCACCCAGGGTGAGTGTGGGGATAGCTCAGAGGGACAGTACCATCTAGAGACACCCCCTCCCACCGGAATTAGGACCAGAAAGCTAGAGGGAAGCAAACTGCAGTCGGCCCCGCCTACGGGCCCTGCTGCCTTTCAAACCCACGCCATTTCACACCAGCGACCCCACATTTCAGGTCTCACACCCCAAATTCCAAAACAGCCATCCTAAAATACATGATCATTTAATCTTTGATAAAGGAACAAAAATTACAAATGGAGCAAGGAAAGCCTGTTCAACAAGGGGTGCTGGGAAAACTGGACATCTATATGCAAAAATATTAATCTGAACCTCTAACACCATGCACAAACATCAGATCAAAATAGATTACAGATCTCAATATCAGACCTGAAACCACAAAGCACATTGAAGAAAATATAGGAAAAACCCTCCACAACATTGAAGCTAAAAGCATCTTCAAAGATGAAACACTACTGACAAAGCAACTGAAAGAAAAGATAAACATATGGGACTACATGGAACTAAAAAGCTTCTGTACAGCAAAAGAAACAGTGACCAAGATACAAATACAATCCACAGAATGGGAAAAAATATTCACCTAATACCCATCTGATAAGGGGTTAATATGCAGGGTATATCAGGCACTGGCAGAACTTTACAAGAAGAAAACAGCCAACACCATCATAAAATGGGGAGAAGAAATGAACAGAAACTTCAACAAAGAAGAAATTCGAATGGCATATGAAAAAAATACTCATTATCACTAATCATTAGGGAGATGCAAAACAACAATGAAATATCGAATGTCCAAATGGCATATGAAAAAATTGCTCATTATCACTAATCATTCAAGAGATGCAAATCAAAAGAGCAGTGAGATATCATCTCACACCACAGAGACTGGCACATGTTCAAAAGAGCAAGAACAACAAGTGCTGGCATGGATGCGGGGAAAAAGGGACTCTCATCCATTGTTGGTGGGAATGTCGACTGGTACAGCCTTTTTTGGAAAACACTATGGACATTCCTCCAAAGACCAGAAATTGAGCTCCTGTTTGACCCAGCCATACTGCTCCTGGTAATATACCCTGGGAAGCCCAAAACACACAGCAGAAACACCATCTTCACTTTTAGCTTCATAGCAGCACTATTCACAATATCCAGAATCTGGAAAAACCAGAGTGCCTAAGAACTGATGACTGGATAAAGAAACTTTGGTACATCTACACAATGGAATATTATGGAGCTGTTGGGAAAATTAAGTTATGATATTTGCCTATAAGTGGATGGACATGGAGAGGATCATGCTGAGTGAAATTATCCAGAAGGTAAAAAAAACAGATATAGAATGATTGCATTTAGTTCCTTGACATAAATTTATATATATATATATATATATATGTATATATGTATTATGATACCAATATCCAAGGTCAGATAAAACATGAATCAGGAGGTCTTCTCAAAGGTGGAATCTACCATAAGTGTGTGGGAGTCAGAGGTTAGGTAAGATAGAGAAGGGAACAGTGTGCTAATAATCATTGAAAATGATAAAACCACCTAGAACTGAGCATTGAATATAGGCAAAAGATACACCAGATAACCTGTAAATGTATATATTGCAGTGCACAATAGTGTTAGAGGAGAGAGAGAGAGAGAGAGAGAGAGAGAGAGAGAGAGAGAGAGAGAAAATAACCTACCATTGCGTTAGGCTAGGGGAGGAGGGAGGGAATTGGGGTTATTGGTCATGGGAAATGGTCATTGATGGGGGGATGGGTGCTGGAACACTCTATGTCTGAAACCGAGAATGAACATCTTTGTAATTGTATATCTCACGGTCATATAATAAAATATTTTTTAAAAAAGTCTAATTTGGTTTGGGGCCAGAGAGATAGTGCATTAGGTAGGACACTTGCCTTGCATTCCACTGACCCGTCAGCACTTTCAGTATCCCAAGCATTACCAGCAGTAATTCCTGTGTGCAGAACCAGGAATAACACCTGAGCATGGACTGGTGTGGCCCCAAACCAACCACGCTAACAAACAAACAGAAAACACTGATAAGCCTCTTCACATGAGTCCTACTATAGAAGTGAGGGTGTTTATCTTACTAAGCTCTTACATAAAAACGTTCCAAGAAAACATCTTTAAATTTCATATACTTTCAGAGACATTATTGCCATCAGAATTCTGAAGTTAGGTTTTATCTCAACAGTTCTATTATCCTCCACATTAGTAGTATAAAAATTCCATCTTACTGCTCAGTTTGACCATAAGAACTTCTGAAGTTTGCTTAACCCATCTCAGTGACTGCTATTTTAGGAGTAGCCTAGATGGCAAATAAATTTGACAGTTAAATTCATATATCCTGCCATGTTTATTCTCAGCTGCTGCTATATGGTTATCTGCTTTGCCTATAAGTAAATATTATAAGATCAGTGTGTTACTTAGGGTTTTCCTAGTGGTCATAAAAAGTAAAATCCAAAAGTACCAATGGCCTAATACGATAGTTTGTAATGCAATAAAATCCAAGACATATTTTCTAGGTTTCCTGGACTCCAGGTGCATCCTATGTTGGGCCATACTATTTATTAAGGTGTTGAATTTGTCTGTGTTCAGGCAGAAAGAGAAAGAAAAAAGGATAGAAGAGGACAGTCTCATTTCCTCCATTTTAGTTAGTGAGGGATACATAGATTTAGTACTTACTTTCCACTACTAAAATCAGTCAGTGAGGCTGGAGAGATAATACAGAGGGTAGTGTGCTTGCCTTGCACATGGCTAACCCGGTTCAACCTCTGTTTCCCCACATGGTCCCCCAAGCCTACCAGGAGTGATCCTAAGTACAGAGATAGATATTAAGCCCTGGAAATATTCAAGTGTGTCTGCCCCCCCATCCCAGAATATTCAGTGGTTCAGTAAAGAAGTGCATATGTCGCAGTGGGCAGCTGCTTCATTGACAAAACATCCCAAAAGATTGGCTAAATGTGATGGGTTGACAGACTCTGTATAATAATGAGATCCACAGATTTTATTAGAGCCGTACATTGTCTTACCAGTTCAAGTTGATCGTGCAAGATTAAAGAAGATACTCTTGTAATTTGTTTCTGAAATGCTCTGCATCTTTGTGGAAAATATTACAGCTGGGTGTAAGAATTCCTCAAGAGAGAGAAAAGTAGGTTATGGTGGTTATAACACTCACCAGTCAACCACATCCAAATGAGTAATGTACTTGTTACAGACATAGTCTACAATGGATTCTCTTGGGTGATTTTGGAGTTCAGGGACCTACCTATTCTTTTTTTTCTTTTTAATTTTGCATATACCCTCTAAAAGGAAATGAGAACTTATGCAAAAATACTTTGGGCTTATTTTGCTTGTTTGCAAACATTTGAGCTGATTAAGTATTGATATAAGGAAATTGCCTTCTGACAAAGACATTCACCTGAAGCATAATGTAATGACTAAGTATGCTTGGACCAGCCACTGAAGGTAGGTGTGTAAGGAATAGCTCTCATTGCTGCCAGTTTAGTTTGTCTTCTGATCTGCTTCTGCTTCTCTGTGACCCCAGGCAACTCCATACCAATTGTAATATTAAGCATGAATGAATGCTCAGCTCTGACTCTCTGAACTGATTTTATTCCAACCATAGTTTAAAGAGTCTATAATGGGAAAGAATTCAAAGTTGGATTCCTTATATAAAGGAATAGTCTGAAAAGATAATATTGCTAGCTTATAAAGCATATTGCTTGGTGAAACAAAATGCCTCTATCTTCTGAGTACCTGTCTTTAGAGAAAATGGTATTTAAATATAAATAAATCTGAGATGATTTTGTAATTATCTGATACTTGGTGAACTTTTAGATTTTATCATATCAGTCAGCATTGTTACGTGAATCATACCATTTTATATTTTCTTTAGTATTCTCCTTGTCTTTGCTAAAGAGTGCATCCTCCAATATAAGGAAGGAAATAGCAGTCATATACATGTATCTACATATGTACATATATATTTATGCATAAATGTGTGTATATATATGTGTGTGTGTGCTAAGAAATACCTACAAAGCTCAAGACCAAATTCATTGAATATTAATATCCCCAAGTCATTTTTAAAAATTATCTTGGAGGGTTGGAGCGATAGTCCAGTGGGTAGGGTGTTTGCCTTGCATGCAACCAACCGGGTTCGATCCCCAGCATCCCATATGGTCCCTCGAGTACTACCAGGGGTGATTCCTGAGTGCAGAGCCAGGAGTAACCCCTGAGCATTACCAGGTGTGACCCAAAAAGAAAAAATAATTATGCTGGAGACCATTTTATGACCTGCTTTTTTGGTTAATATGTAAAGACAATTTCCCATGTCAATACATTTTAGTACCACATTTTGGGGGGAAATGCATCGAAAACTATTCATCCAACCTTTAATAAATAGACACTAAGTATATGCTATATATAGTGTGTGTATATATATACATACTATATATATATAGTGTATATATATATTTCTTTTAGTTTTTAGTATTGGAAAATGTATCCTCTTTCATACTGTAGATACACAGTAATGAGTAGCTGTCTGTTGATTCTTTCTTTTCTGTGTTTTTATTCCTTTCAAAGTTATGTTAAGTCTTTTGGATTTTCCTTCAGCCCATGTTAAGACTCCCTCACAAATATTTATGAAAGTCTGCTACATGCATGGGACGTTACTACTTGGATAGGTAGATGGTATGAGTTGGGAATGAGGTTGATTATTGTTACTGTTTTTGGCATATCAAATGCACCGTGGGTAGCTGGCCAAGCTCTGCCGTGGCTCTGGGTTCATCCCACGGGCACAGTCTTTTCCTATGACAGATCATCAACCATCTAGGGCCCACGGGGCAGAGCCCTTGAGGTGTACACAAGCCTGTCTCCTGTCTAGGCTGCACGGTTCATCAATAAATGCTGGATTTAGAGGTGACTACAAGATTATGCCATACGCACAGCAGAGCCTGGCAAGCCTCCCATGTCTTATTTGATATGCCAAATACCAGTAACTATTATAGACCTCATTCCCATGACCTGATGGAATGGTTTGAGGCTCTTTATGTTCCTGGAGCAAGTAGATGCCCTTGGGCTCTACTAGCATGAGACAGGACATATGGAGATGTTCCTGGTGCCCACTCGAGCAAATCAATGATGAACAGGAAGACAGTGATACAGTGATACAGAGAGAAGGAAAAGATATGATTCAAAAATAGACCTGCTGTTGGCCAGGTCAGGTTTCTCTTATGACAGAAAGAACAGTATTATGAAATGGATTTGATTTCTAGGTTGTTGGGATGCTCTAATGCTTTTGAAACTTTGTAGCCCTCTTAGGTTTTTGATATGCTATTCTAACACTCCACCCCTTTATTTTGCTTTTTTATGACCTATTTAATACCTATGGCCTTGCATTTGAGCTATCACACATTAAATTTGCTATTATTTATTAACGTCATGTTACTGTTACTTTTGTGTGAATTTTTCTGAGGTGGTTCTGTACAAGTTAACAAGGTGAGTCGGGGATTGAAATCTGACAGGAGCAGACTGCCCAGCATGTTAAGCAAAGTTCTTAGTTTCCTCCCAGTCCTCCTAAAAAGGTTACTAAGTCAGGCTGGTCACTGAGAGGCTGTCCCTGGGATGAAGAACACTTAAAGGAGGGTCAACAATTTCCCCTACCTCAGGGATGCTCAGGTAAGGACTTTAGAGAAACGATTACCAGTGAATAATGAAAAGCAAAGCCATGTTGTGCAGAGATAGTTCAGGTGTACGACAGTTACTAGCCTTGCATCTCACTCACAGTTCAAATCCCTGGCACCATGCATGCTTCCAGCTGAGTTCCACCAGTGGTCAGTCCTGAGCACAGATCCAGAAGCTCCACTGAATATGACCCCAAGAAAGAAATGAATATTTATTATCTTACTAACTATAGTACATGCTAAGATTGAGTTAGTAAAATATTTTATTGTGACTTAACCAATTTACTGGAAAATGAGCCACACAAAAGGATAATTCTTCCGATACCCTAGTGCCACCTTGCCTCTGAAGGTTGTCGTGATAGAGACTGCAAAATTGATTTGTTTTCTTCACCTGTCCCAGCTGAAAAAAAATATTTCAGTTATGTATATCTTTATTCTTTGCTTAAGAGTCATGCATGGTTCATATTTGGACAAGAAGAGAGAAATTGTATTGAGAATGTTGCAATTTTACTGTCAAAGGTCAGGAGGACACAGCACTTGAAGAATGTTCTACCGAAGCTCAGAGCTCAGCAATGAGAGAGCCAAGCCTTACTTTCTACTTGGTTTTAGAGTTTTCTAAACATGACAAGTATATTCTTCCCACAAGTTTTAGGAAAGTTTTATTCTCAGTTTTACTTTTTATCATTTCCTTTACCGTAATAGTGGCTTTTCTTTATAAATAGTGAATGATTCAAATAGAGATATTCGGGAGGGCCTCTATTGATGTGTCTTTAAGTTCTGATTTAATGCTATCAAGAATTACTATTTTTGGAGGAAGTGCTACTGCCACTCACTTTTAAAAGGCCCTGGAGCAATTCAACACACTTTCTTACAGAATATATGTGGAAAAATATTATCTTGGTAAATGTTGATTTGGAAAGATAATCTCTCTCATGTATTTCCAGTTTGAAATTGAGTGCTGATGCATGGTATCAAAGTAAATTACTTCCAGTACAGAACTATATAAATAAGCTGAATTATTGGGCACCCATGTTTCCTGTTCTCTCTGGGGTCATTTATTTTCTCTTCATTATAATTAACATTCTACTAAATTTTTTCTTTGCTTTTTTGGGTCACACCCGGCAATGCTCAGGGGTTTCTCCTGGCTCTACACTCAGGAGTTACTCCTGGCTGTTCTCAGGGGACCATATGGGATGCCGGGGATCAAACCCGGGCTGGCATGGGCTGGCTGTGTGCAAGGCAAACGCCCTACCCGCTGGGCTATCGCTCCGGCTCCCATATTCTACTAAATTTTGTATGAGTTTTTTTTGACATTGATATTTTTGGTTCAGTAGGTTTTAGATTGATTAAGTATTTGCTTTGTCTAGAATTCTGCTTTTGAAAATATATACACAGCTTTTCATAGCATAGTTATTCAAGGATAATTTTATTCTTTATTATGTCTGTAAAATATATTACCACTTTTATTTTTTTTAAAGTCTGCCTGTCAGTTGGATATTATTCCCTTTCTTTATCCTTCGAAATGACTGTTCTGGTCCAGTGAAATGGAATCAGTGCATTCACCATTTAAGCCCTCAGAATGCACGTGCCCTGCTAACCTGTAGGGCACCTGTAGTCTTAAATTTACTGAACCACAATATTGCCTTGAGATCAGCAACTATTCATAATGGTGTTCCAGAATTTTGTACAGCACTCAGGAGTTTCTCCACCAGTGTTTTTGAACTTGGGTAAGTCAGAAATCTGTGTTAAGTGATAGAAAATCCAGCTCATTCTGGCCTGAACAAAACAAGAATTTATGGGCACCAGAAGCAAGGTATCCAAAGTTATCTTTAGTCTTCACTTGGTTTAAGATCCAAGAGATCCCCCCCCCACCCCATTGTCATCAGAACACTCTGCTTTTCCCATTTATTTTTCTCCTCTGGGTTCTGCTGTCCTCTGTGTGGGCAGGTTTCCAGCATGAGGAGGTGTGAGGGTCCAGATGTACCTTCTTACTTATACAGCACTGGGTTACAAATTCTCAGATGAAAATTGAATCCTGTGAAGAATTTGTGGGTTCCTACATTTGGGAAGAGAAGACAGATGAATGAGGCCAAAATACTGACCCCAAGTTCCATGAGAAATTCGATTTCTGAATTATCTCTTCACATGAATTTCTTTATAAGATACTAGTTCAGGTTTATGAAATAAATAGTTCAGGTTAAAATAAGTAGAAGCTGACACTTGTTAAAGAGTTATATCAAAAACTCTTTGAAACCTAACAGCATACATAACTTCCTCTTTTGTTGGCTTGCAAAATGAATGTAATTGCAAATTTTTGGGCCCACTGTTTTTCCTAAAATAATATTTTCAGGACTGGAAAGATAGCATAGAGATAGGGTGTTTGTTTACCTTGCATACTTCCTGCCTGGTTCGATCCTTGGCATCCTATATGCCTCCCACCTCCAGCTCAGCCAGGAGCACTGCTGGATGTGGCCCCACCACAAAACTAACTAAAATAATAAAATAATACTTTCTAGTTACATTAACACATAATTGATCCTTGTGAGATGTCTGCAGAAAACCTATGGGGCAGAGCTTCTAACTGGACTCTCCAGTATTCAACACGCTAAGATGAGTTTGGCGCCCTGGAGGGATGGCAGGTTCAAACCATGATTAGCCGTCACACTATGCAGAGCCTCACAACAAGCCAGTATCAACCCCTATGCTCCATGAGGTTTTGGCTTCCTGATTTTCCACATCCAGACATCCCCCTTGTCAGAACTCCACCCAACAACCATGCCTATTACAGCCTGGCTCACGACGGTTCATCAATAAAAGCTGGATTTAGAGATGACTACAAGAGTCCAACACCCTTCCCTCATGGCACAGCCTGGCAAGCTACCCGTGTCGTCATTTGATCATTACAAGATACCTGTTACCACTATTTTAATGGACCTCATTCCGCCACTGACCTGCTGGAACTGGTTTGGGCTCTGTTAATGTTCCTGGAGCAAGCAGGTCCCGCTTCCGACAGCAAATTGGCTACTGTGCATGGGACAGGCTCATATGGCGCCTTCCGCCCCAGAGGTTACGGGCCCCCCAAAATCTGTCCACCTGGGGTCCAAATCAGATGATGCCTGGGCGAGACAGTGATACAGCTCCCCAGCGTGAGCCTTGTGATGTCTGGAGCCACCAGGCTTACAAAATGGAGAGGGGAATCTTCAAATTTGACGAATCTCCCAGTGATTCACCACATTCTGGGAGCCGCCTACCTGGGCTCGAACTGGTTTTTGCTCTGTTAGATCTGGTGAGGCAGTATTCTAGCGTCCGGACAGCAAAAATGGTGGCTAGTGTGATAGGCAAAATCTCATCCGGTTGTATCCGGGAACCCCCAGAGGTGACGGGCCCCCCCCAAAACCCGTCTACTCTCCTGGGGTCCCCTATTCAGCTGGGCCCGGGCGAGCCGAGTTCCAGCCTCCCCTAGCCTATTGTCCATAACATGACTTTTAATGTGCATACGATCTGATGTTGAACAAAAATCTCCAACTTATGTAACTGAGTGCTCCTAAATTAAAAAATATTGACTTGGGTTTTTGCTGATTTATGTGAGCTTAGCAAACTCTTCTAAGTTTGGGTTCTAGCAGCACAAAGAAAAAATGCTGAATTTCATTTTTGGGACTTAGGAATAGGATACAACTTTATATTCAGTGTTTGGCATAATTCTGTTTGAGCTAGGTTATATAATATTAACAATATTCTTATTCTCTTTAGAATTGGTGCCCCAGGCACTCAGTCCTGTCAGTAATTATTGGTTTTAGATAAAGGAAGAGAAATAGTACTGAGATGCGATTGAGGTGGTTATAGGAAGGTGTGTCCAGTAGGGAAATTGGAGATTACAGAAATGGAGAAACACTGGGATCATATTTTTTTTCACTATACCTCACATATGTTCCTTTTTTCTTATTTTAAAATATATCGTTAAATTCTAGCTCAGGTGCATGGTAGCAATAGCATTAATGTTTGTGGCACTGATGTACATTACGACAACTCACTGCCTCCAAAGTGCCCAAGATACTCTGTCCTCTGACACTTTCTGTGATCTCTAATACACTTTTATTTGTTTTTGGGATCACACCCAGTGATGCTCAGGGTTTACTCCTGGCTCTCCTCTCATGGATTACTCCTGGCAGGGCTTAAGGGACCACACGGATTGCCAAGGATTGAACCCAGCTTGGTCATGTGCAATGCAAGTGCCTGAGGCACTGTACTCTTCCAGCCCCTCTAATCCACTACATTATTCCCCCATCAGTCCCCTCCATGCCTGGTAATCTAGTTTCATAATTCAAGGTAAGGCTCTGTCATCATTCCATACTGTCTATTCCCTTGTTAGTCTGTCTCTATACTATACATGACTGAGATCATTCAGTATGTCCCAGTTACGCTTAACCTGATACCCTCCAGTTCCACTCACAACTTAAGCCTTTAAGTTTAAGCCTTTTGTCTTAACATCTCTCCTCCTCCCACCTCCCAGGATTATAACTTCCAACACATGGTCATAGAATTTGATCCATTTGGTATATTAAACCCTAGTGTAATGACTTATAGCAATTTTATTATTAGACATTCTGACCAACTAGCTTTAAAAACTCTGAGAGCAAGACCTGGATCTTTTATTGGAATCACTTCTACCGAGTAGGTTGATTTATATAAGACACTTTGGAGTGGACGTATCAGGATTAATAAATGTAGTGATATTATTTTGCCCTGTGCAACTTGTAAATACATTTTTAATTATTTACTCTGAAGAATGCTACTTACATTGATTTCAAGGGGGGAAAAAGTGGAAATGACCCCCAGGGCCCTGGAATGAACTCCAGACTCTGTTTATTATATGAAGCTCTTTATGTTCTGGCTTATGGTTTTATTTCAACCTCATTTTTATAATGCTATACCACATACATTATATTTTCATCAAACTTGGCATTTGCAGCCCCACATATGTTCAAACAGATTCACACTGAGTTGTGTTTATACTTGCTGTTCCTTCTTCCGGAGAAACTTTTTTTCTACCTTTTATGTTATTATAATTTCCTTTATTATAGAAACAATGTAAAATTCTGGTAAAATATTGCCTCTAAGTTGTGTGTTTTGTGTGTATGTATAATGTGTGTAGTGTGTAGGAATCTCTTTGATTAGAAGTACAATGTTCTGTCCATTGTACAACAAAGTAATCAGTTTTATTAGTCTTTATTTTCTATTTAAACTATTTAGGTCTCCCAAAATAAGTGTTTGTGGTCACAAGACAGTCAAAACCATAAGCAGTCCTTAGTACTTATTACCTGCTGGCATTACCTTGGCACTTTATATAGATTGCTTTATTTATTGCTCAAAATGGCTCTGGTCCAAGTCCAATTTATATTCTATTCTGCTGATGAGGAGACAAAGAGCTGGAGAGCTAAAGTAATTTGCTGAGATCCACACAACTGATGCTAGAGGACCACAGAGCTAAATCATCTTCCCCTCCCCTAATTTATTTCCATTTTCTTGAGCAATTTTGTTTCTGGCCTTCCCTACTCTTCCCCTACACATGTGCAGTTCAAAGATGCCACACGACCCCCACGACTACATCCACTTACTTTCACTTTTTAAAAATAACTAACTTGCCTCTCATTTTTAGCCCTGATCTCTCCACATTATCCTAAACACACTAAAGTAGACTGATAGAGTCTTAACAATTACAATAAAATGGCTGATCCCTGCACAAAGCTAAAGCTCATGAGTGATAGACACCTTGTTCGCTATCTGTAGTCTCATACTTAACACAGCCATAGCACACAGCAGGAATGGATCAACTGTATTAATTTAATTAACAGTGTACACTTTGTGCCTTCTAAATGACTTGTATAGGGATAGTTATTAAGGATGAGAATCTCTCAGTTAGTTTTCTATATAAAAAACTTCCATAAATGTGTGGCTTAAAAACCATAGGTCTGTATTTGGCTGATGGTTTTCAAGTTGCCAGATAGTCTGGGAAGAACTGGTCTTTACTTCCGTGACTTGGTTCTCTCATGACTCTGCAGCTAGCCTTGGCTCGGCAGATCTGGTCTCCTCTGCTTATCTTTGGTCAGAGTCATCTCATCTCTCTCAACCCCCTCAGCATGGGGCTAGTTCCCATCAGCAAAATACAAGTTTATAAAAACCTCAAGCCCAATGCTTAAAACTAGCCCTGCATTACTTTGATCACATTCTGCCTTCAAAGGAAGCCACAAGACTAGCCTCCATTCAAAAGGTGGCAAGTAAACCCCACTTCTCTCCAGACAAGCTGCGAACCCAACCTTGTCTCATATGAGAATATAGGCAGGAGTTAAGACTGTGGTTATGTTAGCAGTTACCACGTGTGAGAAGATTAGCACAGTCCTGTTGTGCAAGAAAATACATGATCTGGTCAAGTGTGTTAAATGCCGCTTGTCAGGTCACAAAGAACTGCCATGTTGTCGACTTGTCAGTTGAAATCACCCCAGACACAGCGGCCAGCTGACTCACTATGTTCTTTCCCTGCCAGTTTCACGCTGGCTCTTTCCACGCTGCCCTGGGCACACCGTGCCGCCCACACAGCCTGGACCAATTGAAAGATATAATGGCTACACAGTGGATGCAGCTCTGAGTTACTCAGACCCTGTGCTGGCCATGTTCTCAGTGGTTTAGTAAGAGGGGCCACAAGACAGCCATACCTGAGAAATTGTTCCTTTGGTGAGGCCAGCTCTTCTTGAGTGATGATATTGCTTTCCACCTAATTGAAATAGAATGATCCAAAACAGAAACCTCTCTGCTTTGAAGCCAGGGTTTTGTTTCAGAAAAATATGGAATTTCTAAAAATATAAATTTATCAGTGGTGGAAATTCGGTTCCTTAAAAATTTTTTGTAAAAAATATAAATTTTCTATTCTTTATTATGGGTTTTTGTTTGTTTCATTTTGTCATGTTTGGGTATCTTTCTTATTTAGTTTGAACTTCCTGTATCAAAACATTTGACCATATGCTGGTGTCAGTGCCTGGAGATATTTGCAAAATTCTCAGTAATTATTTCTTTTTTTCTGTAGTCTTCTTTTGATATTCCAAATTTATTACACATTGGTTTCAGTGTCTCACATCCTTATATGTTCTAATCAGCATTTTTCCTCCGGTTTTTTTTCTGCATTATCAGTTTGGAGATTTTATATCACCATAGTTTCAGACTCAACTGAGTTCAGGCTACTAATGAGTCCATTAAAGGCACTCTCTTTAACAGTGTCTTTGATCCCTGGCATTTAAAATAATTATTTCTTAGAAATTCTCTCTCTGTGTCTATATTATTCTTCTCTTTCTGCCTGCTGTTTCTTTTTGCCATTGTATTCTTCTGCAGATTTATTACTTGGAATTGTTTGAATTTCAGCTTTGATCATTCCAGACTCTGCCATGTCAGTTGTGTTGTCTGCTTCATGTCGACAGCTCTATTATTTTACCTTGTAGTAAGCCTTGTAATTCTTTGGGAAACGTGGGCATGATATACTGGGCAAAAGTGAACTTCAGGAAGTAAACTATGAGATGGTATAGGGCAGGGGAACACTCTGTGGTCTCAGAATTGAGTGTTCCTACTTTAGTCACTCGTGCTTCTACTCTGTCTCACATATCTCTCAGCGCTTGGCTGCACTTCTTGTACGCATGACAGTATGGAGCGAGAAGGATAGAGCTGGTAATATAGCATCCCCTGTATCAGTGGCTCTCTGGTAATACCCCAACATGTTGGCTCTCCTAAATGACTTTTCCTTGGGAGCTGGCCTTTGAAGAAGAACAAAGTGCTCTGATGACTGTAAGGTAATTCTTTTTCCCTTCCTCTCCCAGGAAAGAGTATTTTCCTCTAATGCTGTGAAGAACTAATAGAAATTTTAGAGGTAAAACACACAACTCAAAGGGCTGCACACGTGTTTTGCCTTCAGGAATTTTGGATTTGATTTCCAGCACTCACTAAGCACTGCTAGATGTGGCACCAAAATAAATGTTCTGGTAAAACCATAACCACCTCCCAATTTTGTTAGATTTTCTGGATTTTTAAACAAGTCTACACTAAACCTGCAGCGGTTTGTCCACTTCAGTGTAGGTCTTTCTACCTGGCATTGCTGGTTCTCTAGAAGGGTTTGCTTCATTAAGTTGTAATTCTTTGTATTTGCTTGTCTCTCCAGGACAGGATGCAATGGTCTATCCCGTAATCTTCTTTGCTAGATGAGAATTGCGGCTGCATTTCTCCTTTTTTTTTTTTGCTTTTTGGGTCACACCGGCAATGCTCAGGGGTTTCTCCTGGCTCTGCACTCAGGAGGTACTCCTGGAGGTGCTCGGGGAACCATATGGGATGCCGGGGATCGAACCCAGGGCAGATCAGGCCGGCAGCGTGCAAGGCAAATGCCCTACCCACTGGGCTATCGCTCTGGCCCCTGCATTTTCCATTTGTTCAGCTTTTTACCCTTGTTGACTTCCAGCTCATTCCAGGTTGCACCAGAAACCCAAGTCTCCTTTGTCATTTCAATTAACTGAAATTCTCTTCCAAAGATCTTTTTCCTACCTTCCATTTTACTTAAATACATGTGGACTTAGAATTTTTGAGGGATTGTTCCCCTCACAATGTCTGTTCACTTAGAATTTTTATTCTTATGGCATGATTTGTTCATATCTACTGAATTGCTTATTTCTGGCATCACTCTAATCCTTTTTTGTGTTTTTCCTGCCTCAGACATGGAAGCAGGTATTTGTATAGTAATTCCCAGTTCTTTCGGGTAGAAATACTTGGAATAATTATTTGCTTCCATGAAGCTGAGGTCTGTTTGGTAAATTGTTAGGTTTTATATGTGCTGGTTTTACTTCTTGCTCTTTTGCAGTGTTTAGTTGTGTTTTGTTTTGCTGACATCAGGGAACTCCTAATGAGTTGATATTTTGAGTTGACTTGATGGTTTTATTGCTGGAATATGCAGTGATGGAATGACAGTGTTAATTACTAGCTGTGTTAGGTGTTATGACCTGTCAAGTGAGTTAGCAGTAAAAATCCTGGCACAGCACACTCAGGAGTAGAAGTGCTAGGAAAAACACAGATTTAATTAAAACTGAGAAGCTCACCCCAAACTTCAAGTACAAACAACTGTTTTATAAATGATTGATTTTTGTCTCTACAGGCTAAAAAACAAGAAAGAAATATTTAACTGGTAGAGCATAAACAAGAGATTGTGAAGGAAAATGTTGGATCAATTTAAAGTAAAATATTTTTACAAACAACATAAAGAACAAAATAGAAAGACAAATAACTAAAGTCAAGGCATTACTGGACTTGTTAATATTTTAACATGAAAAGAATTTGCTTTGCATTAATGAGGAAGCACATACTTCAAAATAGTAAAATGATTCCTATCAACATACAAAAGAAGAAATATGGGTGAACCGTGTATACAGCTTGTTCAGTGTCAGCATCATGTCCTTTTTAGGAATATATCATGATTCATAATAACTATTCTTAGGTTATTTTAAAAAAGTATATCTGATATTTATGTGTAAAACAGATCCTTAAATAAGCAAAATAAATTAAGATCATAAATTATTTCAGTGGATACAGAAAAAGGCCGGAAATTTCAGATACCAACTACTATAATCATGTAACTGAGTCCTTTGTAATAATTAAAAATATGTAAATACCAAAAAGGAAAAAATAATAAAAATAGAAATGATTTCAACAGTTTATTTTTTATGGTGTGATAAATATATCTTTATGCAATTTTACTACTCAGGAATTGAACCACATGTTTTAAGCCATTGCTTAAACTAAACACCTCAGAATAATCTTTGATCCTTCATTTTTTACAATATGATTAGTTCTGTTGTTTTTTTTCCCCTAGGCACCTCTGGCTGTGATTTTCACTCTAGGCTTTGCACTCAGGCATCTCTCCTGGCAGGGATTGGGGGACCATTACAGGTACCAGGTGGCAAACCCAGGCTGGCCACATACATGGCAAGTTCTCTACCTAACACTTACACTCTGGCCCCCATTTTGACCTCTACTATTAGAAATTTATATCATCTTACTAAGATGCATCCCAAATCTTACCATATCTTCATACAAGTCACCTGTATTTACGCAATTACTTCCGTCAAGTGTACTGCATTCACTGTTATTGGCTACATTCTAACCTGCACGCAGAGGGTGGACCATTCTTTCTAAAAGAGATCTCATGACTTCCATGATGGAAATCACCAAAGTGCAGCCCAAATTCGTATCCATTGTTTCCAGAATCCTACACCATGAATTCTTCATTCAACTCTGGAACCTCTGTCCCTTGAGTGTGCCTCTTTTTTTAAAAATTTTTTATTTTTAAAATTACAAAAGATATACAATTAAAAAAGTTCATATTTGGGTTTTGGTCATACAGTGTTCCAGCACCCATCCCGCCACCAGTGCCCATCTCCCACCACCAACGTCCCCGGTTCCCTCCCCCCCGCCAGCCCTCCTCCATGGCAGGTTCTTTATTTCTTTCCCTTTCTCTCTCTTTCTCTTTTCCTTCCCCTCCAGACTATGGATTACAGAACATACATTAAAGGGTTGTCATGTGTATCTTTTTGCCTCTATTTAATACTCAGTTCTAGTTTGGCATTAGTACCCTCGACAATTGTTAGCACACTGTTTCATTTTCATTTTCTGTCTTACCTAGCCTCCTGACTCCCACACGTTTGTGATAATTTCCACCTTTGACAAGACCTCCTGATATATGTTTCACTTGACCTTGGATATTGGTATCATAATATGTACATATATATTTATGTTATGCAAATAAATGCAGTCATTCTATATCTGTCTCTCTCCTTCTGGATAATTTCATTCAACAATCTTCTCCATGTCCATCCATTTATAGACAAATTTTATAACTTCATTTTTCCTAACAGCTGCATAGTATTCCATTGTAGATGTACCAAAGCTTCTTTATCCAGTTATCGATTTTCGGGCACTCTGGTTGCTTCCAGATTCTGGCTATTGTGAATAATGCTGCTATGAACATAAAAGTAGGGATGGTGTTTCCACTGCGTATTTTTGGTTTCCCAGAGTAGATTCCCAGGAGTGGTATGGCTGGGTCAAATGGGAGCTCAATTTCTAGCTCTTTGGAAGAATGTCCATATTGTTTTCCAGAAAGGCTGTACCAGCCGGCATTGCCACCAACAATGAATGAGTGTCCCCTTTTCCCCACATCCATGCCAGCACTTGTTGTGCCTCTTTTAATGCAGTCTGAACACCCAGCCTTCTCTTTTCTGTTCCAGAAGGTGTTTCTGTTCCAGAGGTTTTGCATACCTGCTCTCATCCCTGAAGCAGTCTACCACTCTGTCTTGCTCTACTTTTCCCTTCTCATCAGCTGGCTCTCAAAGGGTACCTGTCCCAATGATTGATGCAGCTGTGCTAGAACACTGTTTCTGCTCCTGACAAGTTTCCCATTCTCACAACACCCTGTTTTACTTTGCTTACTGTTTTTCAATTTTCAGTACTTTCGTTTATGCATTTATTTTATTGCTCTTCTCACTGTCAAGATGGACTCACTGCCAACATTACGAGTCACTATCAACATTGATGGATGCTAAAATCAGAGGAAAAACTCTTTTAAACATGTTTTACTTTTCTGGCAGCAGCCTGTAAGTTACAGCATGTGTGTGTTGAAACGATTATTGTACATAATAGTTTAAATACCATGACAAAATAAAAGCAGTGACGTGACACAAACATTGTGTGTTTTGGGGAGGAGACCCATCAGCTATTTAGGATAATATTGTATATAATACAATGCATGTATTGATTGTGTGGGGATGTTTTCATTGTTTTCTAGTTTGTGTTAGATAGTTGCAAATATTAACGCCAAAGTCTATGGTATTGATATTACACCTATCAGCACCAAAGTGCCCATGACATCCCAACACTGTCCTGTGGCACCTCAAGTGCCCCATCCTTCACCATAGGGTTTAGGAATAAGTATTGTAATCCAGGTTTAATTAACTGTTCAGGATGTCTCTTCTCTGGCTTTGCCTACTGTAGTCCGTAGGTAAGTGAGGCCATCTGGCGTTTCTCCTTCTGCCACTTGCTAGTTCAGTTCCATCCATGGTGCAGTGAATTGAATCATTTCATCTTTTTTTGTAGAGATGCAAAATATTCCATTATGTGTATACATATAAAGTTTTCTTATCCATTAGTTTGTTGTTAAACATTTAGATAGTTTCCATATTCTGGATATTGTTCAGTGTGGTGAACATAGATGCACATACATCTTTTCAAATGAATGTTTTTATCTCTGGTGGGGTATATACAAAGGAATGGAATCACTGGGTCATATGGAAGTTCTATTATTATTTGCATGAGACGTCTTAAGGACCTATTTTTAAAATGCTGCTTATTCTTTGTATGGGCCATTTGATATTCATGAGTAGAGACTAAGAATCCCAACCTTTGTAGAAAGATTTTAGATCATTTATGGTATTTAGCTACTGTTCTTGGAATTTCCCTCTTATGTATTTCAAGTGGCTCTTGTAAAAATCTCTGCACTGCCTACACTTATGAAACCTTGGGCAAAATCATTTTCTCAAGGCAATTTTCAAACAGCAGTTTGCTTTTCCCTTTCTTGCTTCTTACACGTTCTGCTTTTTGTATTTTTTCTTCACTGCTTAATCTTTCAGCAAAGCAGAAGCTGAGTACCCCCACAGTTAGCTCCTAACAATGCTCTCTGCCACTACTGAATGAAGTTGTATCGGTTGCAAGATGGTTATTCCTTTGGTAATTAACAGTATCAAACTAGCCAAACAACTAAGAATTTACTTTGTGTCTGAGAATATAGAAGACTGACATATATATATGACAAAATATAGAAGACAAAACCTTATTTTGTCCACCAACTTTAATGGGCTCATCATTAATGTTCTGTTGTGGGTTTGGGGGTTTGTTGTTTATTTTTGGGACCACACCTGGCACTGTTCAGAGCTTAATTACGGTTCTGTGCTCACTCCTGGTGAGGGTCGGGGGAACCATACGAGGTATCGGGAACAAATCTGGGTCAGTCATGTGCAACACAAGTGCCCTTCTCACTCTTCTGTTGTTCCGACCCCTTCCTCATTGGTTTTAATTCAGTTTACTTCTAGCTGTGTATCCATTTAAGTGTTAAAGATCTCGGTTTTGTAAGTGGAATATACCAGTTGTTCCCCTTAAGGCAAAGAGCCCATAGCACACTCTTCACTGTCTCTCGGCCTCCAGATCCAATGTCAACCATCTCCCCTCAGATACACCAACTAATTTCTTCAATGAATTTAAATTTAGCAAAAGTCAACTAGAGTTCAACAGATTCCGGGCAGTTTTGCCTTCTGCCTTACCCAATGCAGCATGAGACAGGAAACTGGAGTCTTGAAGTCAACTTGCAAATGAAATGTCAGGACCCTTTCTTTCCCCAAGGCAGTGCTGTGAAGTTAAGCATGCCTTGGATTCTGTGATTTTCACAGTTCCCTGCATTCTCACTGGCTTACAAATAAACTAATCCCTGCTCACTCCTGACCTTGCTACTCTGCCACTGCTCTGAGGTACTTTTTATGTTTTTTCTAACTTTGGTGCTGTTCTTTGCTATGGCAGTGCTTGGAGGATTTCTTTAAATAAACCTGTATAAAAAAATTCTCCATATGCCAGGTGCCTCAAACTCCTTAGAGTAAATGAACATTATAAGAATGTAGCATGAAAATAAAATAGGAATAGTTTGCCTTGGGCAGAAATAATTGCCAAGAAGCAAAACACAATGTAAAAACACCAGTAATTTGTTACAAGGGGAATTTAGGAGTAGTACATTGTAGAAAGCACAGTGATTTATTTCAAAAACTAAAACATAGTGTACTGTCCTAATAGAAAATTCAGAAATTTCAGAAGTGGTAATAGTATACCACTTCTTGGTATATTGAGAATGGATTGTAATAAGGGAGAGCTATGTATATGTAGCTCTTTACTGATCAAAATAAGATTTTACAGTTTAGGCAAAACAACAGATCATCTGATTACAGCAACTTTTATCTTTTTTTTCTTAGTTCTCAGGTATTGTCAAGGATGTATCTCAGTTTATAAGACCAAACTATTTTAACATTAAAAAGCAACTTGATTGAAAATTCTTAAAATTCAGGGGCTGGAGGGATAATATAGCTGGTAGAGTGTTTGCATTGCATGTGGTCAGCCTGGGTCCCTCGAGCATTACTGGGGAGTAATCCCTGAGTGCATAGCCAGGAGTAACTCCCTGAGCATCTCCAGATGTGACCCAAAAAAGCAAAAAAGAAAAAAAAAATCTTTAAATTCATTAAAAGAAATTCTGTGATGTTGTTAATCTGGTAAGTGATTTCCTTAGAATTTGCTTCATAATAGATTCAATATTATATCAATTCTTCATAATAGATTCTACTAAAGTTTTAGGAACAAAAAAATTTGATCACTGATTTATTCAATAAATACTTAATGCAACATAAAGCGAAGATATGGTTTGTTCAATATCATTGCCTTTTGTTGACAGAGATCCAAAATGGGTGAAGAGATATATTTGGGGCATCATTTGACCAGTTTATCTTTCGGAAAATTCATGGTAAATGAAAAAATAGAAGACATAGGCAAGAGAAGGGAAGGCTTCTAGTTTTTAATGCTGCCTTATGCACTAGCTAAAGTTTATGTTGTCTATGAAGGCTCACTAATTTATTTTGTTTGTCAGCATGTACTTTTGTCAAGTCTGGTAAAATCTGATTGTTTTTGCTCCAGGCATTATTTCTCAGTTGGAGGCGAAAGGGAGCACTTTCTAGGTGACTTAGTTCATCACTTGGAAGGTTGATACTGGCAATTTTTTGGAGATCCCAGCTGCAGATGAGGACTTAGTATTTCTCCCTCTGTTCCTCTTCTGGGCCACCTACGCTCCTCATATTTGAGAACTTGAGAAATCCCACAAGGAACTACATGAAAGCGATTCTAACTTTTATTACCTAAACCTAGGAGCTAATAGTATTAAAAATGACTTTCTTTTCTAACAATTAGCAGGACACTGGTATATATTTATATCCTATAGGTGAATTCAGTCATTCTATATCTCTCCTTTCCCTTTCCTTCTGACTAATTTTACTCAGCATGATAATCTCCATGTTCATCCATTTGTAGGTAAATTTCATGATTTCATTTTTTCCTGACAGCTGCATTGTATTCCATCATGTAGATGTACCATAGTTTCTTTAGCCATTCTTCTGTTCTTGGACACTCAGGTTGTTTCCAGATTTTGGCTATTGTGAATAGTGCTTAAATGTATATAGGGCAAACCACAATGTGTGAAGAAGGGAGAGGGAGAGAGAGGAAGGAGGGAGGGAAGGAGGAAAGGAGGGAGAGAGAGACAGAGAGAGAAAGTGCCTTCTCTAGAGGTAGCTGGGGGAGGCAGGAGGGAATCTGGGGACGTCGGTGGTGGGAAATGAGCACTGGTGGAGGGATGAGTGCTGAAACACTGTATGTCTCAACTCATTAATGAATATCTTTGTTATTGTATATCTTATGGTGGTATAACAAAATAAAATTTAAAAAAATTAAACAACAACAACAAAGACTTTCCTGTCCAGCTGCAGGGAAAGAATCATTTACTTTTATCCCCAGGGGGCCAATTTAAGCAGTGTTTGTCCTGATAATGTAGGTCTGACTGAGTTCTAGGAGTCACTCAGGCCATACCTGGTAGTTATGGGTGAGGGGATGTGTACTTGGGATCAAACTTGGGGCCCTACCCGTTCTGAGCCTGTACTCATTCACTGAGCTACATCTCTGGGGTGCACACATCGCCCCTTGAGGGGTGTAAAGTCACATTGTTAGATCTTGTGGAATAGGAAACTCACTGGCCCATTTTGTAAAGTATATTCTGCTGTACTCTACTATACCTTAGAGTATTCCCCCATAAAGCTGATACCTACCCTTTTCCCCAATCTAAAGACTCCCAGATCGACTGAAGCTTTCGTTTTGTTATCTAAGGTTCAACTCCTTCAGTTCAGTTCATCACATGTAGCTCCTCAGCTGGAGGAATTATGAACTTATTTTGTGCTTCTCTGTGTCAAATATTTAATTCCAGCTCTATGATTGACAAAAGTTGAACATATTTGTGGTGTGAAATATGAGGTTTTCTTATATACTGACAAATATTTATTAATTAATCAAGCTAATTAACATTCACTTTGTATAGTAGGAACACTAGGGAGAATGTGCTAAGCTCTACTCTGCAGATATCAGATATATGGTGCACTGTCATTAACTGCTGATTCCCAGAATTTATTCATCCTGCTTAAACCTAAACCTTTGACTGACACCACCCCCACAACACACACACACACACACACACACACACACACACACACACACACACACACACTTACAGCCTCCAGCAGTCAAGTTATAATAGCAGGATGGGCATTGATAATTTCTATCCCCTCAATTTATGTCATGTGATGGTGAGACCACAGGGAGGTCCCTTGCGCTCAGTGGCCTGTATCAATCATGAAATGCAGCCAGGCTCATCCCACCAGTTTCTTCATCGGGATATAGTCCTACTTCTAGGAATTGCCTTGTTCAGGATATAGTCCTACTTCTAGGAATTGTCTTGTTCAGGATATAGTCCTACTTCTAGGCATCGTCTTGTCCAGCTTTTGATTTCACTCTTAATACCCTTGACTCTGCCCCAGCCTTTATCCTCTTAAAAATGTGTAAATTTATTTTATTTTTCATCTTTGTTTAGGCACCATGGTTTCCAAAGTTGTTTATGGTGAGTATGTTATAGCCATTCAGTTTTCCAACACCAATCCCACCACCATTGCCATCTTCCCTCTGCCATTGTTCCATTTTCCTAATCACCCTCCAAGCCTTTCCTCTGAGCAGGCACAAAATCATTCATTTTATATTGTTTGATACAAAAAAATGGCTAATGGAATTATCAAAAATTACTTTAGTGAAATAAAATTTGTGAGAATTGTTTTATCTCACCATGGGGGCATTAAGTCCTTGTCTGAGGGTTTACTACGCTGATGTTAACCCTTTAGGGTTAATGTTTTTTGTGTGTTGAGCTTAGTTATGTTACTATGTTACTTTCCCCACCTAATTTTCTGTGCTCCTATCACAACTTTTTATCTTCTTTAAAGATTCTCTCTCTCTCTCTATTAAATACCTGTATACTATTGGGGGTTCTAAAATTTACTTTTCATTGACTGACTGTTGGGGGTTCTAAAATTTACTTTTCATTTTGTACTATCCTTGGAAATTTATGTTTTAGTTAGTGGTTATTATATCAGAACACTTCCCATAAACACCTTTTGGGTATTCCATGAATCTAAAATTGCAAATCTCCTCAAAAGATACTTTCTATACTTTAGGAAAATACCCATGAAACGTCTTGAATAATTGAAATTTCAGGATTTAATGGAGAGAATTTGTGATGCATAAGAATATTATCAGAACAGTTCTGGGAGGCACTGCCTTTGGCTTTTCTGAACTCAGAGTAAAATAGTTTGAAATCTCCCTCTGTATTCTTCTTTGCCCTAAGCCAATTTTTTTTCATTAAAACTTGTTTGCTGTTCATATGTACTAAGAATAAGGATGAATCTGATTTTATTTTTCACCAAGGCTCCCATAGAGTTAAGGAAGAGGCATTAAAGGGCAGCAGGTGCGTTGGAGTGGGTGGCAGAAGAAATTCATTTTCAGTCAAGTCCATTTTGAAGGGTTAGGAGCATCTCCAGGCAGGGGCATCTAGAAAGTAATTTAACAGATTATGGATTTCTCCTGGCAGGAGCTAAGTTTGTGTCTCTAGGCTCAAGTTAGAAATCTGGAAACAATTTTCATAGAGTAAGTCATCCGCACCACAGGCCCTTAAGCTTGCTCTGTAAAATAATAGGCAGGGATTCTAGGTTGGGCTTCACCAGCTTGATCTGGGTAAGCACTATGCAGAACTTAAAAGAAAAACCAAAATCTTCCCCAAAAGGGGAGCCGGAATAATAGTACAGCTGGTAGGGCGATTGGCTTACATGTGACTGACCCAAGTTCTATTCCCAGCATCCCATATGGTCCCCTGAGCATTGTCAGGAGTAATTCCTGAGTGAAGATCCAGGAACAATCCCTGAGCATTGCTGGGTATGACCCATAAAGAAAAATAATCTCTCCAAAAAACTTTAAAGGGGGTTAGGGCTGCGAAGTAATAGTGTAGCTGGTGGTGTTTGCTTTGAACATGCCGACCCAGATTTGATCCTTGGTACCCATATGATCCCTCGAACCTGCCAGAAGTGATCCCTAAGCACAGAGCCAGAAGTAAGCCTAAGCATTTGCCATGTGTGGCTAAACTTAAAAAAATGAATAGGTGAATTTTTTTTAAAGATTGCTTTTAGGCCATACCCAGAAGTGCTCAGGGGTAACTCCTGACTCTACAGTTAAGGATCACTCCACGCTGGGCTTGGGGGACCATATGGGATTTTGGGGATCCAACTCAGATTGGCTATGGAAGTATGCACTCTACCCATTATATTATCACTCTGGCCCATGCAATGTTTAATCATTTTAGTCATTGAAAACTGAGAACTTTTGACACTGGATAAGGCAGCAGGTTTTCCTTGGGATGGATGTGTACCATATCCACCTGAGACTGGGCCCTAAACCCCAGCCTGTGCCTTCAACTTGGGGACCTTGTTATGTGGCAAAAACATAGAAGCACAAACCCATGACTCTGCGGTCACAGCAGCTAAGTGGTAAGGGAAGAAATGGGCATTTAGACAGGAGCAGGAATGAGATATGACTGACGGATGTACTGGTGGAGTTATCAGGCAGCTTTGAAAGATCAAGATACTGGTCAGAAATAGAGCTAGTCATTTATATTGATGTAATGTATTCATGTTTCGGTTTGGGAGCTACACCGGGTTGTGGTTACTCCTGGTTCTTCACTCAGGTATTATTCTTGGTGAACCTCAGGGGACTATATGGGATAGTAGGGATCAAACCCGGGTCAGCTGTGTGCAAGGCAAGCACCTTAACCTCTGTACTTTCTGTGTGACTCCATATTTTCATATTTTTTCTCAAAACCACATAATTTAAAATTAAACATGTAAAGAAATATCATAATGCCAAGTTTCAGAGTCTATAACTTGCAGAATAGTCAGGTTATAGAACTACTCTTTTAACTCCCAGGCAGTAGTACCTTAAATTTTGCTTTAAAAAGCCCTTGAAGTGCTTCATGATATGGGCAGAAATACAAAGCATGGGGCAGCATGAGACTGAAAAGAGGAATGAGTAGGGGAGTGATTGGGCTTTGGATTAGAGACTAAAGAAAGTGTCTGCCACACAGATGGCTAAAAGTGGCTCCAGACTGACCCAGGTCGGAGCCAGCTTCTTAGAGTCTTAGTTGTTTATTAGCATTTTCTGTCTTTTAACATGGAAGTTCCTAGAAAGAGTCCAGGGAGCTTTCACAAACAGCAGAGGCTGTAAGAGATCAAAACGTCCAGAATATAAAAGACTGCCTGAAGTCACGATTAACCCTAGCTGAGAGGGAAAGGGGGGAGCCGGGGGGAAGCCTTTCTCACTGTTTAAACTGAGAACTTTCCTTCACATTTAGGAGATGAGTCAGAGGTGTTATTTTTATCAAATCAATCCCAAAGTATTGTTCTTCATAAAAGTTGGTAATTTATGGATCTGGAAGTTCCATTTTAAATTTAACAAAAATTTTCCATTTAAAGTAGAAAGTATCCACATTGATTTTTTTTTATGTCTGATACATTTGTATTTTGAAATTAATCTTCTCCTATTCTAAGACAAAATCACTTTTAAGTTAAACTCTGGGGCAACTGCTGGATCTTAGATTTCTCAAAAGTATTCAAATAGTTATCTCCTTTTTAGAGGTAATATTTACCTTCTTAAAATGCAAAAAGCAAAAGTATTCTTTGTATTTCCTGTATAATAGTGAGGATGGTAAATTAAAATGTAATCTGCCTTAGGCATACCCCTAAGAGTAATTTATATTCAGACCTTAAATGTTTTACAGTGGTTTCCTGCCTTGTATCACTTGTATCACTTGTCTTCCTGTTGTTTATCTATTTGCTGGAAGGGGCACCAGTAACATCTCCATACATCCTGTTGCAAGCAAGTGTAGCCCATCCTCTTGCTCCAGAAACAGGAAGAGCCTCAAACCATTCCTTCAGGTCATGGGAATGAGATCCATAATTGTTACTAGTTTTTGTCATATCAAATAAAACATGGGTAGCTTGCAGGTTCTGCCGTGTAGGTGGTATAGTCTCAGTAGAAGGCTCTCATCTCGAGCATTTACTTGCCTTGTAGTTCTTAAATACCAAAGCGTTCTGGTTTTTTAGTGTTAAAGAGGAATGACATGAATGAAATGTTTATGTGCTGCCGTCCATCTTCCTGAAATACCATAGTTGCAGTGATATTGAGTATAGCGCTAAAATTCAGAAACATAACTTAATCTTAGAATTTTAATTAAATCTGCTTTAGAAATATTTACACTTTAATTCTAAATTGTGAATAGTTTATCAATTCCTTTTAGGCAGCATTGTAAAAGTAGACTGGCAGAAATTCTGGTCCACAAGCAGGCTTCCGTGTCCAGCCCAGTGAAGCCACCTGTATAATTTCAAAGGAGTGACTGGGCTCCTCTCTGTCTCCATGTTTTTGGCAGAATTGGGGTATTTTTAGTTCCTGCTTTGTAAGATGATTGTTAGATGAAAGTTTACCATTGCAAATCATTAGAAAAGTTCTTAGCATATCATAACTGCAAAATGCATATATGGTGCTTTTTAAAACTAGAAATATAGGACTTGAAATAAATGTAGCTCACAGTTAAAGTGCTTTCTAGTTTGTTAGAGTGGAGGGCCTAGGTAGGCCGTGTGGGAGGCTTAGGGAGGACACCATGTGGTCAGTTTGTGGGCTCCTGACCTCTTTCTACTGGTCTGTGCAGGTATCTGGTTCCCAAAAGAAGTGAAAATAGCTGAGAGCACCCAGTGGTGGAGGAACTGAGCAGATTCCATATTGGAGTGGTGCAAGCTGGATCCAGCCATCACTGCAGAAGGCCCTTTTGCTCTCTAGCACTCTCAAGACTCTCTGGTCTCTTAGAGGTGGGGCATGCAGCAGCCTATGACTCTTAGAGCTCCCCAGAACTCTCTGGGTTCTGCGTAAGCCCTCCACCATCCCCAGTTTCTTTTTTTTAATTGTTTATTTTTACAATTACAAAGATATACAATTAAAAAGTTCATGTTTGGGTTTTGGTCATACAGTGTTCCAGCACCCGTCCCTCCACCAGTGCCCATCTCCCACCACCAATGTCCCTGGTTCCCTCCCTCCCCCCCCAGCCCTCCTCCATGGCAGGTTCTTTATTTCTTTCCATTTCTCTCTTTCTCTGTTCCTTCCCCTCCAGACTATGGATTACAGAACATACATTAAAGGGTTGTCATGTGTATCTTTTTTTTTTTTTAATTTTCTTTTTTCTTTTTCTTTTTCTTTTTTTGCTTTTGGGTCACACCCGGCGACGCTCAGGGGTTACTCCTGGCTCTGCACTCAGAATTCACTCCTGGCGGTGCTCGGGGGACCATATGGGACGCCGGGGATCGAACCCGGGCCGGCATGGGCCGGCTGCGTGCAAGGCAAGCGCCCTACCCGCTGGACCATCGCTCCGGGCCCTGTCATGTGTATCTTTTGCCTCTATTTAATGCTCAGTTCAGGTCGGCATTAGTACCCTTGACAATTGTTAGCACACTGTTCCATTTTCTGTCTTACCTAGCCTCTGACTCCCACACGTTTGTGATCATTTCCACCTTTGACAAGACCTCCTGATATATGTTTCACTTGCCCTTGGATATTGGTATCCTAATAGGTGCATATTTCTGAGGTCATCTCCATGCAGCTGCTCCTAGCAGTCTTTCTCTGGCAGCAGTGGCCACGGGGCTTGCGGTGTCTCTTAGTTGTAGCCCCGCTGCTTTGCTTTCTCTCTGCTGCTCTCTTATGCCCGCATTCCCAGCCTCTTCACATGCACAGAGTTGCAGCTTCTCTCTGTTTCTGTCTCTGCTCTCATCGTTGCAAGGATCTGGGCCCTTGCTAGCTTCTCTGTCCTCAGTGGCAGTGTGGACTGTCCCTTCTCTAACTGCGCTCTGCTTGTTTCCTCACTCAGAATTTTGCTCCTCCCTGTTTCTTTTAGAGGGTCCTTCTCATAGAAGGGGGAATAAAGCTAGCCTAATGCCCAGGACTCCTGGCCTACAAGTGCTCAAAAAATATCTCTCCTCAAGTGCTCAATCTTGATGGTTTCCTGGGTCCCTTTTCAGGACTCCTGTTTTCGAGATCCCAGTTTTGCCTAAGCCAAGGGCGTGTTCCCTTCGGGGATCCCCAGGTATACAGTCAGGCAGGTAGCTGTTTTCAGGCTGAAGGCCAACTGTGTTTGTGTGGAGACAGCCTAATCGTTTTGCCAGAAGCTTTAGATGAAGCCCTGGGTTCAATATCTGAGCTACAAAAATAAATAATTTGATAAAATAAAAAATGAAACAAAGAATACAGGCAACACAGTGTAGTATCTGATGGTGCAGTTTCCAACCCCACTTCTTGTTATCTGTGTAAATGTGGTAAGTTCACTTAACCTCTGCCTATTTTTTTTAAAAAATAAACCACTGAATAATTGCTAAAAGTAGGACCTGCCTTCTAGTTGTTGAGGCTGTATGGGATAGTGACTGGCAAACATGCAACAGCGTCTCCGCCCCAGCACCTATGATTCCAAATCTATACTTCCTTTCCTATTCATTGACTTTGAATTTTCATTCTTCACATGTCTTAGTTATTTCTGAATTTTCAGAGACCTAGGAAGAAAGATGATGAGAGGGCTGCCCATGGGTACGATTGAGAGTAAATTGAGGCATTAGGAAAAGTTACTTACCAGGAGGATTTATGTTAAGGAATGGCCACTGTCCGTGGTCTGGCCTTATGCTTTTTGTGGTCGAGAAACCACATTTCTCAGCATTTTACTCTAGCCCTCAGAGCTGAACACTTACTAACAAACCATACAATAGGATTGATCATGATTCTATTTTACCACAAGAAATGAAACTGTTGAGACCGGGCTGTTGCCTGTGTCCCACAGGCTTGTTTTGTGTTTGTGAACCAGCCACAGCCACAGCTCTACCCAGCGTGCTGAGTTATAATGTATAATGAGACTGTTGAATTATTGGTGTTGAATGACTGTTGAATTATTGATTATCAACAATATTTGATATCAACAATCATAACTGTTGAATTATTCCTCCATTTTCTAGGAAGTTCTCCCTGAGGGCATGCCCAGCAGTATAGCATACCAAAAGTCTAATCAGGTCATGAGCACAGAGCCAGGGTTAACTGCTGAGCACCAGTGGTTTTGGTCACTAAACAAAAAGCAACACACACACACACACACACACACACACACACCCATCCATCAGAAAGTCATTTGGTAATCATGGACCAAACACCACACACACACACACACACACACACACACACATCCATCCATCAGAAAGTCTTTTGATGATCATGGACCAAAGGGTATTTTGTGCCCAGACTCCTGGATTAATGGAAGCAGAGCAGCAGTTCAGAACTGGAAGGGCATGCCACAGGTCCAAAGCTTCCCTCTCTCCATATCTGAGAGTCCCCTATCTGGGCTACTTCTGGCACTGCTCTGCCCAGCTCCTTACTCGAACAGCATCTCTCAGTAGTGCCATTCTGTTCAGATTATTGCCAAACCTCTGTCTCAAAGACTACCCATGGCATGTAACTCGCCTTAGTCTTCCAAAGCTCTTTGTTGTTGTTTGTTTTTATTTTGGGGACCACAAGTGACTGTGCTCAGGGCTGACTCCTGGTTCTGAAGTCATGGATCACTCCTGGCGGGCTTGGTGACTCACATGTTATACCAGGGATAAAACTCTGCTTGATCACATGCAAGGCAAATGTTCTTCTCACTGTTGCACTGTTCACCCTGCTTCAAAGCAATTATTTGACTCCATGTATTACATAAAAGCTATGATTTAAAAACCAAGAATAGTCACATAGTTTTCCAGATCTGTAGCCTATCTCAAAAAGCCTGTAGGTTTTTCCTTCCCTGGCCCTTGTCCTCACTGCTTCAGTCCTCTGCTGCTGAGTCTCTGTTCTTTAGCTAACACAGAATCCCTGCCTTGTGTCCGTCCAGACTGCATCCATGGCATTGGTCCGCATTAGCCACCTGTGTGTGCATAGTGTGGACAATGGAGGTCACTTCATTCTAATATGTCCTCACTTCCTATGCAATGACCTATGTACTTTTGTTTCTGAGTTTAGTTCTCACGTAACAATCTTTATTTTCTCATTTCTAGATGAATTGCTCGTGAATCCATTGCCACCCTCATGTACTCTAACTGTAGCTTATGAACTGAAGGCTGTAGCCATAGGAAAGCTGAAGTTTAATGCTCATAGCCTGAAGGAAGTGGGGTCTCCTTAATCTTTCCTCAGGAAACACATGACTCTGCTAACCAGTCTTCTCTATTTCTAGTGAAAAACACTTTCTTCCTCCCGGGTGAGGAACATTAAATACTCTCATATTCTGTGCTTTTTTTTTTTAACTTGGAGAGACATAAATTGAATATCTGTATTTAAAAAAGACATCACTTAAGATGTTTCATTTACAAATATATTTATCATGGGATTTCTCTAAGAAACAAGAGCTTATTTTAACTCTAATTTTATAAATTATTAATAATATGATCTAGGAAATATGTGCCATTTGTTATGATTCCTAGAAACTATTGACTTTTTTTAAAAGTCTGTATCTAATGAATGGAGGAAATGTCGCAAAGTAGATTGATTGCTGGTTTTAAAAAATGCATACCTAGTAAGGAAACATTATTATTTATATGAACAACCATTCCCTTAATTACGCTTAATAATCTTTAAATAAATTAAATGGTTACAGCATCACAATGTTTGGCACACATGGTTTCTTTTCTCCATTTGCACATTTTTATGTCTCTTACAATAACATTTTTTCCATCTTATTTAAGTTATATAAAATTAATGAAGGGGCACAACAATTGACACATTGCTTTGTGAACTGCCTCATGTTCTTGCCTTCTAACAAAATGAGCACACAGCAAGTCCTCAATAAATGAAGAACTGCTCACAGGTACAAAGAATTCTCAATTTCTCTGTAGATAGGTGTCTGACATTACTGTTGGGTAGACTTCAGGAAAAGTGACTGTGATAGCTACACCTCATGAGATTGTCTAAGTAGAACTAGTATATATAAGGACCTGTGAAAAATAAATAATAGAAATAGATATACAATCCAAGAAGGAAAAGGCCATGAAGAGCATAAGATGTTCAACACTACACACACACACACACACACACACACACACACAAATATACATACCATAAGTCCTTATAACATTGCTGATAATTTATAGAACGCTTGCATTGAATTGCATGGAAAACAGCAGGATGTTTGATTAGGTGGCTTCCTTCAAGATCAGTTGAAATTATTTTTTTTTCTCATCAATTTTATCATGAAACAATGTTGAATAAATGATGCTGGTTGAGAACCTGAAAAAAAAAGATGTTCAATACTAGTAGTAATTAGGTAAACCAAATTGAAACATTGAGATTCTGTCTAATAATGGAGATTTTGATGTCAAAATTTCAAAGCCTTAATTAATAGTACTTTAGCGATTATTTATAATAACTTAGTGTAACATAAAACTTCACAGACTGCTTGATTTCACTGTGAAATAGCTATGTTGGGATATGGCTTGGCAATGTCTAAGAAAAGACAAAATAGGTATGCTCTCTATATAATTCCTTTCCTAAGTATCTGTCTTTTAGAAATTTTTTTCATATAGGAAAACATCAGAACAGTTTTATAGTAGAAAAGATTAAAAATAGCTTAAATGTATAGGAATAGTAGCATTGGAAACAGTAATTAGAATGTTACACAATTTAAAAAGAAAGCAGCGTGTAAACTACATGTAAATCCCAAGAAGGTAAAGTGAAGCCAAGTAGAAGCTAAGAATCAACATACTTCTGTAAAGCTTAAAGCAGCAGGTCAATATCTTACATGTATGTAGAGGCACATATGTTTAATAAGAATAGGAGAATGTAGTGGGAATATAGAATATAACCCATATAACCCTAGAACATGTTTACATTTGGTGAAAGCAAAAGCAGGTGGTAGGCTGGATCACCTATAGATTGACTACAGTTTTACGTTGAAGTTCTTCCAGAAAACTTGAAGTAAGTTTGTCATAATGTTAAAATTTTAAGTAGAAGCAAAGAGAATGGAAGGAGTAAGTCAGCACACACCATAGGAGGTTTAAGTTATAAGTGCCTAAGTAGGTTTGAGAATAAAAGTAAAGCAGTCGTCTCTGCCTCAGAAGACCGTAACTTTCTGGAACTGTATAAACTCCATTTCTTGTTGCTTTCCCTATTTATATTAGAAGACAAAAAGGACTCCACCCCCTGCCTCCAATGCTGAATATCTTTAGCTGGGTTATTTAAAGGGAGTGGATACTGTGAGAATCTGTAGTATATGTAAGAATGAGGTGGTACAAACATAGCTGATGTGAAATTTTCAAAAACTAGAGTAAACACAAACAGTGCCAAGTTGCAGATACTATATTTATGAGGAAAGCCACTGTGCTCTATTCAGAGACCAGCAGTTCTCCATTGAGCTGATAGTAATTTAGATTATAGCATTCACTGTATCATTGTCTTCCCGTTCATCATCGATTTGCTCGAGCAGGCACCAGTAACATCTCCATATGTCCTGTCTCATGCTAGTAGAGCCCAAGGGCACCTGCTTGCTCCAGGAACATAAAGAGCCTCAAACCATTCCATCAGGTCATGGGAATGAGGTCTGTAATTGTTACTGGTATGTGGCATATCAAATACGACACGGGTAGCTTGCCAGGCTCTGCCTTGCAGGTAGCATACTCTTGTAGTCATCTCTAAATCCAGCATTTATTGATGAACCGCGCGGCCGCAAATGGCCGCCTGAGCTGGACTGTGATAGGCTGGTCTGCTGGGTGGAGTTTTGACGAGGGAGAAGTCCAAATGTGGAAAATGGAGGTCCTCATGGAGTGGGGGGGGTCGTCTAGCTTGTGAGGCTCTGCTGGGGTGGCAGGCCAGGGCTAGAACCTGCCATCCCTCCCGAGTGCCTCATGAGCAGCTGGGCACAGTGAGAGCCAGTAGCAGCTCTGCCCCATGTCTGTCTCTGGATCAGCATACCTGGGCCGGATTAAAAGACTGCAGCAGGGTGGATCTCGATGAGCTGGGCTGTGATAGGCTGGTCTGCTGATGGAGTTCTGATGAGGGGAAGTCCGGATGTGGAAAATGGAGGTCCTCATGGAGTGGGGGTCGTCTGGCTTGTTTTGAGGCTCTGCTGGGGTGGCGGGTCAGGGCTAGAACCTGCCATCCCTCCGGGCCCCACATGAGCGGCTTAATACTAATACTGAACAAAATTATTGGATCTTTTTTTGTCCTGTCTCTTTCCATTATTTCACATCTCTTTCCTATGCATAACACTTGCTGTGTTCTATTTTAGATCCTTTACTATGAACTAGCCTATGTCCTTGTACCCATACTGTGATCATGTATTTTTCTTTAATATGTTATTTCCATTGAACATCTTTTAGGAAGCTTTGCATATTATAATAAACAGTGTGGTCTTTTTTCTGGCTATATAGCTTTCCTTAGTATGGCTAAAGCATTATTTATTTAACCCTTCTGCTGGTTGGTCTCATTCACAGATAACCTCACTTCTTGTGGTAACATGTTCAAGGCAAACTGTACTATGAATGTAAAGGTAAAATATTTAATAATTTTCTATTCATGAAATGTTGAAAATATATTTCATATGTCACTTTTCACTTGTCTTCCGTTGTTCATCGATTTGCTCGAGCTGGACCAGTAATATCTCCATACGTCCTGTCCTGTGCTAGTTTGATTACCTAACAATCATTACATTGCCCAAGGGCATATGCTTGCTCCAGAAACACGAAGAGCCTCAAACCATTCCTTCAGGTCATGGGAATGAGGTCTATAATTGTTACTGGTTTTTGGCATATCAAATACGACATAGATATCTTGCCAGGCTTAGAGAAAAGTATTTGAATCATTTTACATGCTTCTTTTTAATGATACTATAGTGATGTTCAAAGTATATCTGTGATTCACATCCTTTTCTCATTTTAGAATTTTTTAATAAGTTTCCATTGGTATACAAAATTATGTGTTTTAGAGAGACAATTTCAAACATAAGAGACATGTCTCTTAACATGGAACCCTACACTTCCATCCATATTGCACTGAAAGACAATTAACATCATTTTTCTTATAACTAATATGTTATTGTGTATATATTCTACCTCTTCTTCAACCACTCATCTTCCATTGAGCATTTGTATGTTTTCTATATCCTGTCTATTAGAACTAGCAATAAAAAAGTGAGCTTATGACTTTTCCAATTGTTAATTTTGTGTTCTTTGGTTTGCTATCTAGGAATGAAATTGCCAGTCCATATGATATTCCTATGTTTCATTAGTTGAGACACCTCTATACTATTTTCCATAGATCTGAATCAAATTAGCACTAACAGTGAATAAAGGTTTCTCTTCCCCCCACCACTACAACAACACTTGTTCTTCTTGTCCTTTTTATAATATGAACCATTTGCACAGACACGAGCTGATATTTTGCTGATGCTGATTTTCATGATAAGTGCTTATGAGTATTTTTTCTTAGGTATCTATACTGTCAGTATTTTGTCTTTGGAGAAGAGTATTCAACTCTTCACATCATTTTTTGATTCACCATGTATTTCAATTGCATTGTCCTGATCTGTATAGTTTTAATCTATTTGCTTTTATTCAGATTGCTTCATTTTTTTGTCTTTGATTATGGTGATGATGATTGCTTATGTATGACATTTTTCTCCAAGTCTCTATATTTATAATATTTATTGGTAGAGGTTTCCAAACATAGCAATGATATGTGTAATAAAGCTTAATACAACTTAAAGTCAAGCAGTGTTAGAGAATGGACAGAAAATTGCCACATATACTAGAGGATTTGTGTTATTAGTCATGTTCTTTCAGAAATGTTCTCGAAACAGATAGAGGAGGCTCTGAGTTGGAGAGGTAGACAGAACTGGCTTCACAAGGTAATGACAGTGTAGGAGAGGCTTTCTGTAGGAAGCAGAAGCAGCAAATCACAGACTATTTCCATTCTCATCACAGTGAAAAATTCCATTCCTTTGTGTTCTATAGAATTGCCAAGTCTTACATGTGAAAATAGTTTGGTTCTACACTTTGCTTTTCTACTAATGCGAGTGTTAGTGATTTTAGCTTCTGTCTCTGTCTCTTTCTTTTATCTCTGTCAGATATTGTCAAGATCATACACATTTAATAGCATCAAATTAATACAATGCAGAACAGGAGAATAGTTTTCTCTCCATGCCATGCTGTTATTTTCACTTCTGTTTGTGGCATGTGTCTGGGGAAGAGGCTTTCTTACTAAAAATGCATGCCTAGTAAATAACATGATTATTTTTGTTTGTAAACACATTAGGAGTCCCAATGTAATGTTTGTTATGTAATCAAAGAATTTTTTTTTTTGCAAGAGGGAACTCTGTCCCTACTGATTTGATGGAGTGTTGAGTCATATCCTGTGAATGTGAAGCAACAGTATTTAAACAGCACCGGGTTCCTCTTACTTTCATTCTAAGTCGCTGCAGCAAGTGCTTTCTGCGAGGAGGCTGTTACTAGTCCTTAGAGGTGAATAGACTCTGCCAAGATTCAGCAAAGAGAGCCAAGTATGAAATGCGTTTCTTTCACTGCAATGAAAGATGTTTTGTTTATTTCTAATCAACTATGCTAGATAGCTGCAAACTGAAAGGTGTCTGCAATTTCCCATTAATCTATAATAAGGTAAGTTCTATATTATTGTGTTTTGGCAGCCTTAAATTCATGTGGCAATCTTAGTATATAATTATACCTCAGGAAATGCCTTCTTGCAAGGAATGGAGATGGTATTAGAGATTCTAATGCAAGGCATTTTGAACCAGTAGTACAATCCACTTGTGAGTTACTTCATTTAATAGACTAATATTTTATGAAAAATTTAATGTCTGAGGAGTGGAAACATTGTAATAGTTTTTATATCATTTTAGTTGTAAAATTAGCACCTGGGTTTTTTTTAATCGCTACTCTGATCTCAGCTAAATGTCAAATGTTCATCATTGTTAATCTATGTTTAATTTATGGTTAGTTTTATCCTGAATACCATGCTCAAAAGCTATATTTATCCACCGAAAAGTCTTAATTATCAGGAAGTTGAAAAGTAGTAGAAGTCTCTTGTTCTTTCATACTGGTTTTATATCTTAGTAAAAAGACCAGGACGCTTATAAACTTCTGATTGATCTGTTTGTTTTAAAATGTGTCTGTGTGTCAACATGTAAATTGTATGGATGAGAATATGTGAAGAAAGAGTGAACAAGAGCATTGTTTTTCAAATTCTGTAAGCTTTCCACAAAAAAAGATTGGGGTTAAATCCTGAATATTGTCTTGCCCTTTAGTAATTAAATATTTAACATCTAATCAGCTAAAGATTATATACGGTATCACATAGCTTTGGATACTTGCACTAAAGTTCTTCATATTATTTTGAGGTATAAAAGATTAATTTGATTTTGGAGACTCATTCCTGTGAATGTATATTATTTAATTGAATATTTTACATGTCTGATTGGGGATTAGCATTATTAACACTTTCCTCTTAATTGACACACTATTGCGCATAGAGATAATTGATTTCTACTCAAAAATAACACTTCTTAAAATATTGCCAGTTTCAAACTACAATGTAGTGATGACATTTTGTTATATTTATATTCAGTAGCTCATGCTTTTGCAAAATGTAGAAACTAATGAAGTAATAGAAGGCATATTTTACTTTAATTTGGAGAAAATACGTTAATACAATTTCCTAACATTTAGAAGCAGTTTTCCATATTGGGGGAAAAATTTAAGAAGACAAGTTAACATTCTAACAGACTTTGACTAGTATATATTCTAAAAGATTGAATGCAAGTAGTTATAAATGAATTGCCCTCTCTCTATATATATAATATGTATATATTTGTGTATGTATTTTTCTCAGCTTTTCTGCCTGAGAGTAAACTATTCATTTTCTTGAAACATTTTTATGCTACCTGTGAATTTTTAAATGTAAATTAAAATGGAATGCATACATTAGACAAAACCATCAGTATTTCACTTTGCATTATTTCATTTTCTTAATTATGCAAACTTGTTATTAACAGAAATTTAGATGATGACCGTGTATAAATCAAGTTTACATAGTAGGCTCTTTTTGATATTGACATCTTACAGCAAATTAGCAATTGCCTGATCAGCTTCTCAAGATGTCTTGTTTCTCTTTCTTCATTCTATTTTACCCACGGTGAGGTCACTTCTGCTTCTTTGTACTTTTAAAGGAATATTGGTCAGGAAGAGAAGGAAAATGAGAAAACAGAAATAAGTGTAACATTTCTGTTTTTCACCACTGGCAATGATTTTAATGATGAAAGAGATGAGAGAGAGAGAGAGGTTAGGTGTAAAGGCCAAAGTGAGTCTTCTATTTATTCTGTAGATTTCCATTATTTAGGAAATTCCCTGATTTATGCAGTAAAGATGAATTAAAAGCTTGGTTGGGACAGTATTAAGTATTGTATGGAATTGTAGTGATTTTTAAAAATCACATCTATTATTGTATATGAATACCTGTTGTGCATTATTACCTGTTAATAGAATAGACATTTTTGGAATCTTTCTGAAACTGACAGAGACCAAACTACTCAGAATTCTATTGCATCCAGAACAATTTCCTTTTAATAATGAGGGTTTTCTTTTTTCTCCTCTTTTGTAAATTATTGTTAATACCTCATTTTTGGATGCATATTTTATAAAATTAATCTCTAAACTTTAAAATATCCCAATATCACTTAGTCCCAGTATGGTTTTGAAATTTTTGATAGCTTAAGGAGACGTCTTATTAAAAAAAGATATTTATAGGGGGAATTCAATCTTATTTTCAATGTAAGATCAAGATATGATTTGATTTGCCTTGGGGAGTACACCAGCAGAAAGATTTGTTGTGGTTTCCCCCTCCCCAAAGGTTTTCTCTTAGGTAAAGCTTTGAAGTGTTTATGATAAAGAGCCATAGAGTAGCAAGACATTTTTTATAGCATATTCATATGACTTAAAAACACTAAATCTTTCTCTGTGATGCTCCGGGTAAGTCTGTCTCTAGTGAATCCTGGTGGATATCAGAAGCACAAAGCTTTTTGGGAAATGTAAGTAGGGCTCACATCCCCCACCTAACTTTGACAGTCAGATTTGGGAATCTTGAGATGGTTGGTGTAGATGGTTCGTGTTAGTGCTTATGAATGCCTCAGACTTCACAAGTATAAGCATTGCAAAGTAAAATAAAGTATTGCAAAGTAAAAATAAAAAGTTATTCATTTGAAAATAAATATAGAAATTGTAACTTTCATGTACAAAGAAAGAAATTAAGAAAGGGTTAGGAAAGGTGACTAGCTTCATCCACTGTGTATCTGGGCAAGACATAAAGCTAGATCTTTCTGTCTGCTAAGTTAGCTAGAGATTCATCACAAGACAGCTGTTTCCGGAGTCCTCCTGCTAAGAGTTTAAAAATTAGTATTTTTCAAATATTAGTGAATATCTTTATAGGATCCCATATCATTAGAGAATTTTTGTTTGTTTTTGTGATTTGTTTGTTTTTGTACCATACCAAGTGGTACTCAGGGCTTGTTCTTAGTTCTATGCTCAGGGATGCTCCTGGTGAGCTTGAGTGACCATATAGGGTACCAGGGATTGAAAACCTGGGTTGGTTCCATGCAAAGCAAACAGCCTACCCTCTGTAACATTGCTCTATTCCTCTTGAGATAAGAGCACAATTTTATTTTGCAGAAGACATATTGTCTCATCTGTAGATTTTGTGGATTGAATCATATTTGGATTTCTTTGAATGGAACATGAATTTATGAAGTGATCAAGTGATAATATATGACTTCTGAATTCTGTTGATTATTGCCACAACAAAAGACTCCAGCTCTTTACTTTAAATAACTAAATCATAAATGTAAAAATGCAGGCTGGATAGTAGTATATTTTGTAGCTTTTGAAATTTTATATGATGTGGTAGGTTACTTTGATCACTGTATCACTGTCTTCCCGTTCATCATCAATTTGCTCGAGCGGGCACCAGTAACATATCCATATGTCCTGTCTCGTGCAAGTAGAGCCCAAGGGCATCTGCTTGCTCCAGGAACATAAAGAGCCTCAAACCATTCCATCAGGTCATGGGAATGAGGTCTATTAACAGTTACTGGTATTTGGCATATCAAATACAACACGGGTAGCTTGCCAGGCTCTGCCATGTGGGTAGCATACTCTTGTAGTCATCTAAAAATCCAGCATTTATTGATGAACCATGTGACCGCAAGCGGCTGTGCAAGCCAGGCTGTGATAGGCTGGTCTGCTGGGTGGAGTTCTGATGAGGGGGGAAGTTCGGATGTGGAAAATGGAGGCCCCTCATGGAGTGGGGGGGTCGTCTGACTTATTGAGAGGCTCTGCTGGGGTGGCGGGCCAGGGCTAGAACCCACCATCCCTCCTGGGCACAGGGAGAGCCAGTAGCAGCTCTGCCCCATGTCTCTAATCATTTAGGAAACTTAAAAAGAAAAAAAAGAGTCCTGTGGCCTTCAGGGAGAAGCTGCCTGGCTGGGCAGGGGCCCTGCGCTTGCCCCGACACCTGTTTCTGGAAGGCGGCACGTCTTCCTTCCCCAGCTCTGGGGCTCTTCCCTCTGTTATTCCAGCCCCCTATCTGCCAGTCATACTTTCTCTAGTTCCCACACTTCTCTAGGGTTAAAGGTTCTCAGGGTTCCTTGCAGCCACCATCACCGGGGGCCTCAGGACAAGAAAGCAGTCAGGAGCACGGGGCCAGCCTAGAGCCTTCTGGGCCTGAGGACTGCTGGCCTAGGTCCTAGGTAGAGCAGAAGGCAAGGGCCCCCCACACCATCTTCACCAAACAGGGGCTATTCTCCTCCTGAACAAGCTCACACTGAGGCAGGGGAGAATGGGCGGGGGCTGTCCCCTTGGACATGGAGCAACTCTGCTGGGGCTACCTGAGTGGCCCAGTGGCATGAACATGGACCAGGCTGTTGTAGGTCGGTCCCTGCAGCCCAGCTGGCTCAAGGCCCTCCTGGGTACATGACAGGGCCTGACTCCCTTAGTGTCTAAAGCATTGAGTCTCTGAGCATGGGGACAAGCAGCCTGCAGTAGGAAGGAGGCCCCAGGACCTTTTAGTTTGTTTGTTTTGGGGACCACACCCAGCGGTTCTGAGGACAGTTACTCCCTTCAGTGCTAAGGGGCCATGGTGGGGATGGGACCCAGCACACAGCATATACAGCCAGTTCCAGCACTGATGGACCTTCCAGCAACTCCCTTCCAGCTCTTTGGGACAAAAGGCAAGGATGGGGGTGTAACTGGGAGTACACAAACGGTTACTTTGATATATATATATATATATATATATATATATATATATATATATATATATATATATATTTATAGTCCTTAGCAAGGACTAAAGCTATAGTACTGCAGATAGGGTGTTAGTCTATGACCAGGCATGCGCCTGACCAGAGTTTGATCCCCAGCACCATTTATGGTACCCCAAGCTTCACCAGGTGTATGTCTGAGTGCAGAGCCAGGAGTAAGCACTGGCTTAATGTAGCACTAGGCATAGTCCTGCCCCCAAACTTGCAAACAAAGAAAAATGGTTAGCAATAAAAGATTCACAAGTGCTTACCTTTAGAAATGTATATGGGAAACTAAATTCTCAATGAGCTTCCAGACATTTCTGCTAGAGCTTATCTGGCTGTTTTATGTTCATGGAGCTCTGCTCTCTATTTCTCAGGGAGAGGTAATGGGAGGAAGGTATACTTTCATATAATTACAGAAGTTCATTTACATCCTACAATACTAATGAATTATGTTAACTTGCGTCCTACAATACTAATTAACTTACATCCTATGATACTAATGCAGTAGGTTCATAAAAATATTTTAGTTAAAACCTCTTAACTCAGGGCTGGAGTAATAGTACAGAGGGTAAGGCACTTGCCTTACATGCAACCAACCCAGCTTTGATCCCTGGCACTTTCATATGATCCCCTGAGTCGGGAATAATCTCTGAACACAGAGCCAGGACTAAGCTCTGAGCACTGACATGTGTGCCCCCCAGATCCCCCTAAACATTAGTAGATTAATTAAAAGTTGTTTCTTTTCGGTTGTTTACATAAGGTTATTCTTTATTCTTAAGAATTTATGTATTACTTTCTGGGGTGGTTGCTGTAAATATAACAAATTAAGTTTCAAATTCTTTATTCTCAAAGATTAACACTTTCTCAAAGATTAAAATTATTGACATTTAAGTCAGACTATATGGTAGCTTTTGATGAAATATCTTAGTTGGTGATTCTCAGGGATTATCCTAGCTCTCTGCTCAGGAATTACTTCTGGCCATGCTTGGGGTACCATATTGGATGATGGAGATCCAAACTGGGTCAACCGCATGCAAGACAAATGCCATTCCGACTTTAATATTGTTCAGCCCCCCCAAAAGTTATTTGTTAATGCCACATTTGTAAGGGATCAAGGAGAGAGTCGAGAGCTAGAGCACATGACCAGTATGTGTGAACCCCTGAGTCTGAGTGCAGATACCATCTGCTCCCCACCAGTAGTGCAGGGTAAATTGGGGACCCCCATACTTTGCCAGGTGTCACCATTATTCCCACATACCTGGACCCAGTATCACATGGAATGACCCCCTGGGGTCCATGAACAATGTTTTGGAGTCCTTACCCACCCACTAAAATAGACAAAACCATTAAGTGATTAGGGGTCTTCCTGATTGTGTGTTTGGTTACTTGCTTTGGGTTTCCCAAGCTGTGCAAAGGAGACCTGGAGGCAACTCCCAATGATTCGGCCTAAAGAATCTGCAGTGCTGGAGACTGTTAGGGCTGACTGACCTTATTCAGGAACCTACAGGGCTACAGTGTGAGGTTTGGAGGCCATGTTCTTCCAGAATGCTCCCCAATACTTTACTTTCTTCCCAGTCCTATTCTTTAAAAATATTTTAGGCCTTCAATATTAGTCTCATACTATTTTTCTTTAAAATGCACCAATGAATGCAGTCATTCTATATCTGTCCTTCTTCTGACTCATTTCACTAAACAAAATTCATGTCCATCCCCAGGAGGACATGTCAATGGTTAGAATCTACCACAAGCGTGTGGGGGCAGAGGGTAAGTATGATAGAATAGGGACTGTCACTGTCTTCCTGTTCATTGTCGATTTGCTCGAGAGGGCACCAGTAACATCTCCATATGTCCTGTCTCACGCAAGTAGAGCCGGAGGGCATCTGCTTGCTCCAGGAACATAAAGAGCCTCAAACCATTCCATCAGGTCATGGGAATGAGGTCTATAATTGTTACTGGTATCTGGCATATCAAATAAGACACGGGTAGCTTGCCAGGCTCTGCCGTGCGGGTAGCATACTCTTTTAATCATCTCAAAATCCAGCATTTATTAATGAACCATGCAGCCGCTTGTGGCCGCACTGAGCCAGGCTGTGATAGGCTGGTCTGCTGGGTGGAGTTCTGACAGGGGCAAGTCCGGATGTGGAAAATGGAGGTCCTCATGGAGTGGGGTCATCTGGCTTGTTGTGAGGCTCTGCTGGGGTGGCGGGCCAGGGCTAGAAGCTGCCATCCCTCCCGGGCACCCTCATGAGCGGCTGGGCATAGTGAGAGCCAGTAGCAGCTCTGCCCCATGTCTTTCTCTGGATCAGCATACCTGGGCCGGATTAAAAAAAGACTGCAGCAGGGTGGGTCTGGATGAGCTGGACTGTGATAGGCTGGTCTGCTGGGTGGAGTTCTGACGAGGGGGAAGTCCTGATGTGAAAAATGGAGGTCTTCATGGAGTGGGGGTCATCTGGAGTGGTGAGGCTCTGCGGGGGTGGCAGGCCAGGGCTAGAAACCGTCATCCCTCCCAGGAACCCCATGAGCGGCTGGGCACAGTGAGAGCCAGTAGCAGCTCTGCCCCATGTCTGAATAGGAACTAGTGGGCCAATAATAGTTGGAAATGGTAATGCTAGACTAGAACTGAGTATTGAAAGCAGGTCAAGTGATATATATATATAGTAACCTTTCAGTGTCTTTATTGCAAACCAGAGTGTGCCAAATGAGAGAGAGAGAGAGAGAGAGAGAGAGAGAGAGAGAGCTCCTGCTATAGAGGAATTGGGGGGAAGGGAGGTACGGGAACATTGGAGTTGGGAAATATGCACTGGTGGAGGGATGGGTGCTGGAGCATTGTATGACTGAAGCACAAATCATGAACAGCTTTGTAATGGCTCATTGCACAGTGATTCAATAAAATAAAATTTTAAATAAATAAAAATAATTTAGGCACATTGGTTACAAAACTATTAATGTAAGATTTTATTCATGAAATATTCTGCCCCCACCCCTCCACAGAATGTTCTCTTCCCTCCACCAGAGTCTCTTGGTCCCCGCACCCCCACTCATGGTAAGCTTCCCATTGAAGACCAGTTCTCAGTTTCTGTTGCCCTTGGGCGTCTGTCACTCCCCTGTTTTTATCCCACATATGAGGCGTCATTCTGCCTCTGTCCCTCTCTAACTTACCCCACTCAGCCATGAGACACACAAGATCCATTCACATAGCAGAAAATTACATGGTTTTGACTGTTCTTGTACCCAAATATTAGTCTGCTGTGTATATGTAGCCTAGTTTCTTTATCCAGTCATCTGTTCCTGGGTACTTGGATTGTTTCCAAATTTTGCCTACTGTGAGCAGTGCCACTAGGAGCATCGGAATGCAAATGTCTTTTCGGAATAGTTTTTGGGCCATTGCCTTGGTAGTATAGAAACCCAATTCCTAGTTTTTTAAAAAAAATATATCCGTATTGTTTACCAGAAAAGCTGGATTGGTCAACATCCCCACCAGCAGAGACTGAGGGTCCACTTTTCCCCCATCCCCACCAACACTGGTGGTTTTTCCTTTGTGTTATGAGCCAGTCTCCCTGGTGTGAGGTGATATCTTGGTTTGAATTTGCATTTCCCTTGATGATAAGTCATGCAGAGTAGCTTTTCATATATATTTTTCCATCTGTATATTTTCTATGAAGAAGTTTAATAGAAACCTCTTTATAAGAGGTTTAAGAGATAAACCTCATAAGTTTATCTCTTCCCAAATTTTTGTTTCTCCTTTTTTTTTAGTGATGCAGAATATTGAAGTATAGAGAGATTAAATTTCCTATCCCTAATATCACAAGTGATAGTCAGATGACCAGAGGGAGCCTAGGAATACAGACTTCAGAGTTAGGGGGACCAACCTACATTCCCGACAGCCTCTGATTAGAGTCCCTTGATTTTAGTCACTATAAGATGATTTCTGTCTTCTGTACAAAGAGGAAAGGGAGTCCTTTAAATGTTACTGTGTTCAATCATTTTAATGACTCTCTCCTATATTTATATTTTTGGTGAAATACAGGCCTTTATGAAGCAAAAAATGTACTGAATTGCTTGGGAATTCTTGTAGAATAAAATTAGTTTGTAATAATGCTGAATTGTTTATAATAAGCAGATATAAAGGAGTTTTTCTAAGTGGCTATAGTTTGGAGTATTTGATTCCTTCTTTTATTTATCTTATTTTTTCTTGTCTCTTCCTCCTTTCATTCCTCCCTCTCTCCTCCTCTCTCCTCTCTTCCTTCCTTCCTTCCTTCCTTCCTTCCTTCCTTCCTTCCTTCCTTCCTTCCTTCCTTCCTTCCTTCCTTTCTTTCTTCTTTCTTTCTTTCTTTCTTTCTCTTTCTTCTTTCTTTCTCTCTCTCTTCTCTCCTCCTGCTTCCTCTCTCTTCCTCTCCCTTCCTTTCCCTTTCTCTCGTCCTTTCCCCTGACCCCTTACCCTTCTTTGTTTTCCTCTCTCTTCTCTCCTCTTTCCCTTATGTCCCCCTTCCCTTCCCTCTCCTCTCTCCTCTTCTCTTCCCTTCCATTTGTTTGAGAGAGAGATAAAGAGAGATAGAGAGAAAACATCTTTTGACATATACATAGTCAACTTAAACATTTCAGAAAAGTGTCTGAGAATTTTTACTTTGTATAAATATTAATGTCATGTCTACTTTTCCATTAACATTCCCTGAACATTTCCTGATGAGTCATTGTGTGTGGAAAGGAGCACACTGATTGATCACTAAAAGGAGAAATATATGTCCCTTATACTCTAGTTCTATCTTAATGCGCTTTCTTCAAGAGATTCCACAAATTGTGGGTTATTTACAAAGTTTTTTCTTACCTCATTGTGTATCACACAGGAACATTCTTCACAGTGTTGCACACTTACTGGCTTGCATAGAGCCCAATGTAGAGTTTATCCTCAGTAGGTCTTCTTGCCACGTTGGTGACCGGAATGGGTAGATGGGTGGATGGTTGGATGAGTATATGGAAGCAAGAGAAAAGCTGGGGCACCTCCAGGTTTGCTCCAAGGCTTGGCTCATGCCATGTACCTGTGACTGTATTAGGATAGTGCTGTCATTCCTGTGTGGGCACAGAGGAATTTAGGATAGGGTATAAAAAGAGTTTCTCTCTTTGTATCTTGGACTTCTTAGACTTTATCATTTGATGACTTCCAGTGTGGAACAGACATTGCTTTATTGTTTGTTGCTATAGGCCTTTTCTGTTATATTTTTTTTAATTATGTTTGGTTTTGGGGTCACAGCTAGTGGTGATTGGGGCCTACTCCTGACTCTGCTCAGTGGTTGTCCAGTGATGTTGCATGAACCTTGTAATGCTGAGGACTGAACCCGGTTTGGCCGCATGCACGGTAAACACCGTTACCTTGGTGCTCTTTTTCTGGCGCCATTCGTCATTTTGTTTCTTTCAATACACATATGAACCTTAGTTGTTTTATTTCTTTGGTCCAAAAGCTACATGAATAAAGATATATACATATATCATGTGTGTAAACTTTGCATATGAATAAAATTAAAAGAAAATTAAGATAATAAAAGGTCAAAACAAATTGAACATCTAAATTTATTGGATATCCTAAATTTTTACTGTTTTAGTAAAAAATAATCAAAATGCAGAAGAAACTACTGAGGTAGAGCAACAAAGTTTAAGAATAATTTTGAGGGGCTAAAGATATAATGCGTTAGTAAGAGGCTTGGCTGGCACATAGTTGACCTGTTCAATCCCTGGCACTACCACGGCCCCATTTGTACCACCAAGAGTGATGCCAAGCACAGAGCCAGTAGTAAGCCCTGAGCACAGCTGGGTATGCCTGTCAAATAAATAAATAAGCAAATAAATATGAATTACTTTTAATGCTTATTTTGTAAAATTATATATTATTTTGAGCTTGGAAAATTAGCTTTATTTTCCACAAATATTAATTAGAGAGCTCAAAGTAAGAAGATATCGGAATCAAGTTTTATTTGGTGTAGTCATTTAATTCTGAGGGATGTTTTTCAAAATGAGTATGACTAAGGAGTTGGGTGAGGAAATGCTACAGATCTCAAGAGTATATTACAGTGGCTATTGTTCAGATTTTCCAAGAGGGAAAACACAGAGAAAACTTTCCTGTAAAAACACTTGATTAAATACAAAATATATCCAAAACAATGGAGGAAACTCCATTGGGAAAATTACACATTTGGCCTTGACTCAAAGCAATCATTAAAAGCAGAACACATAAAAAGAAATAAAGTCCAATCAGTTCAAATTATTGGATGTCCTGAATTGTTAGATAGTCCTAAATACAATAGCAAAAAATTAATATTTGAGAAGACTTCCCTAATCTTTGTCGGCTAGGTGATTTTTATTTGGATATGTATTTTATTCTTGGGTTTCTTTGTTTTATGGTTGGCAGGAGTGGGTGGTGGGGACAGTGATTTCTCCACCTTGGAAATAAGTCATTCAAAGTCAGAAGCCAGTGCAATGCAAAAGCAGATCTGAATCCCACATCTTGCAGTCTGGACTTTGAGTTCAACATGTTTTATAGAGGATTTGTCTTTTATATACCTTTTATACCTCATTATACCTTTCTAGGTCTAGGATGGGATTCAAAGTTTGGGGTAGAATTCTCTTCTGCCTTTTTTCTTTAATCCAGGTGCTGTTGTGCATCTTGGAAATAAATTCTGAAATGGTCATTTTCAAATTAATTTCCTCACAAGTAGCTAATGCTGAGTGAAATTAGTCAGAAGAAGAAGGACAGATATGGAATGACTGCATTTATTAATGGGATATAAATATATACTAATGTTCTACTAATTGTGAGAAATAGCAAAAGCCAGACTAGAACTGAGAACTGAATGTACACAAAGGGATTTACATGATAATCCCTAAATGTCTGTAGAGCAAGCCACATTGTGTAAGAGAAGAGGGAGAAACAGAGGGACAGAGAGTGAGAGAGAGAGGGGGTGGAAGAAAAGTGCCTTCTATAGAGGCAGGCTGGGGGAAAGGGAAGAGAATTTGTGGCCATTGGGTGGTGGGAATAGGGCACTCGTGAAGGGGCAGGTGTTGGAACACTGAATGACACAAACCCAAACATGAACATTTTTGTAACTGTATATTTCACAGAGATATAATAAAAAATTTAAAAGATAATAAAACAATGAAGCTTACTCAAAAATAAATAAATAAAATTAAATGCTTTTTGCTAACCCCATTCTCAGAGTCTGAAAAATGTTCAGGCTACAAAAAGATAGATAGATGAATGCCTCATGGCAAATGTGTACTTTAATAGTGTAAATTATTTATTAATAAATGTTTTATAATCTAGCAGGAACTAATGCGGATTTCCTCCAGCAACCCACTAAGATTTGAGAGATATGTTTGTTGGCATAAAAATACATCTCTCATTATGTCTCAACTTCTTCCTCTTTGATTTTATTATTTTTGTGTTTCTGGGAAGGATTACAGTAAAATTTTGCTATTTAGATTGAGAAAATTTTTAAATTAAAATGGAGAAGTTTAACTAAACACGAACAATCAATCTTCTTTGAAAATTATGCTTCATTAAGTCAAAATAGTTTAAGTTTTATACAAACTATACTTTCTTTTGGAATTCAACCGGCTCTACCCACATTTTGCAAAAGAAACAAATTTGGTCACAAGAAAATTAATTTTTTCCCCGAGCTTTTACACACACACACACACACACACACATATATCACTTGATCACTTGACATCCTGTTATTCATCGATTTGCTCGAGCGAGCACCAGTAATATTTATTTGACCCTATCACGTGCCAGTGTACCCAATGGCATCTAGTTGCTTCTGGAATACAAAGAGCCTCAAACCATTCGTTCAGGGTCTTTATATATATATATACATATATACAACTATATACATACATATATACATATATAAATATATATTTATATATATAGAATACAAAGAGCCTCAAACTGTTTGTTCAGAGTCTTTATATATATATATATGTATGTATACACACACACACACACACACACACATATATATATATATATATATATATATATTTAAATATATATGGCCAGCTCTCAAAAGAACCAAGTTTGATCAAGATGGGACTCCCAATAGACAATGATGCAACCTTTTTAAATAATTAAAAGGTAATAATATTCCAGCAGCAAGAATATTATTATCTGAATTGAGTCTCAAATTATGTATTGCAGTTTTGCTTCTTATTAAGATGTTAATTGTGTACAGCATAAGTCAATTAAAGTTTGGCTTAATTTTTTTGGCCACCAGACATGTTGCTATTATTATTTACAAGGCTATGTTTTAACCAAGGAGTCTCCATGGACGTTTTTCCTAATACCTGACAGTTTACCTTTATTTTATTCACTTGGCACTGACGATGCATTTGTGGTACTTCAGTCCATTTGCACATTTATGACTGGTTTTCTACTTCTACACACTCCAACTTTCCAGACCCAAAAAATGAGTGAATGACTTATACTTAACTAAGGTATAAATGCAAATTTATACCATAAATGCAAATTATTTTATTAGAAAGCAGCATACACATCTATTCGAAGTATTTAATTGCGATGATATGTAATTATTATTTCAGAGTACTAGCTGTACTTTGTCCTCAAAGCTGTGAAGAGTCAGAACTTCACAGACCATTGTGTCTCTATGTGTTCATCCCAAAGTGGAAGACACCCCAGGCAGCTACATTCCAGGTGGCTGTATTCCTGGGTCCCATCAGAAAATGGCCCTGGTTTAATTTACTGTATGTATGTACTCAGTCTTCACACCTCTCTTTCAGAAAAGAACCAGAAAATACTGTATTTCAAGTGACTTTTTGTTTGTAACTGCAGTAGGGAATGAAAAACAGCAGGTATTTTTCCAGAATGCAAGTACCATGAAATAGTGTTCTATAATCCACAAACTTTGGAAAATGTGGTTTATAGTATTCCACTTCAGGATGTACATGCTGGAAGCAAAAGGCAAATATGACAAATATTTTAAGGGAAATGTAGTTTAAAAACTTTTAACTCAGTGTTTATCACAAAGAGCCGCATTGTTGAAGAGACCAAAGAAATCCGTGATTATTGCTGGAACCAAAGGGGTGCTCAGGAAAGCCTTCTGAATGTGGGAGCGACCATTTGTAAAGGTCTGTGGGAAACAAAGGATCTTTGTGTGAGAACGCAACAGAAAACCCGTGCATCTAGTAGTCACTTCCACCACACCATCTCAGTGGGGTTGTAGGAAATGGAGTTGAGAAGATAGTAGTCATAAAATGCAGCAAGGTATGGTGCCATCACTCTGAGCTTCCAGCCAAGTCTCAGCAGCAGAGAAAAGTTGAGCCAAGATGAAGAGAAAAATTTAATAAGGCAAGGAAGCCGAGATTCTGCTGTCCATCCAAAGGATTGCTTTGGCAACTGCCCTGATGAGAATTTGGTTCCTTCACACTCAAAGCTCAGAGGAAATTAAGGAGGACTCTTGGGGAACCCTCTGGATGACTCAGCTCTACAAGGATAGTCGGCCTATGTAAGGAGACCCTGTGAGCTGCCATGTGACTATGGGGTCATGTGATGTGCTCCAGAGCAGACAAGGCCTTGCAGCTCAGGGTTTGAGCACAGGATATCAGTACATCTCAGGAAAGCAGCTGGTGCTGGGGGTCCTAGTTTGGAGATTAATATCTGGGTTCAAACCCAGGCTTTCGCCTCATATCATATGATTTTTATGAACACGCTTTGACCATTCTGCAGTTCAGGTTTCTTCTCATAAAACAAGAATTAAAGTTCCTTCTTTTGAACTAGATAGCATAAATCTGCTACGGAGTATAATATGTTTGCCTCAAGCTACCAAAAGTTCCACTAATTAATATACAGTTCTTCACATTATCATAAATCAAACATGCATTAGTCTTGTGGTCTGTGGATTAATCAATTCTCATGTGACAGTCTTGGACAAAACTTGAAAAAGCTGCATTGTGTAGGATAAATTTGACAATAGAATGATGTACTGGAATCTTGTTTATGAGCTCTTTTATAAATTTCCTCAGCCTTAGGTAATTTGTTTAAGGTTTAACCCAATTAGGACCGGAAAGAAAGGACTAAATGTACTACAGAAATGCAGAACGTTTTTGATTCTGAATTTACTGAAACACAAGAACAGCTGATCAAACTCTATTTTAGACTGGGGTCTAGAGAGGACTTATGGGTCCTGTGTGTGTCTACAGAGCCATGTCAAATATGCTTGGAATCACCATGCAAGTGGACATCCAGCCAGTACTCACACATCTGGACACACATACGGAACTGCAGTGATGTCTCATATTAGCTTTGTGAAGTTTAATAGTTAAGAAACCTGTTTATGTGTTTCTTAGCTATTATACTATTAAGCAATAGTACAGTGGGAGGGCATTTGCCTTGCATACTGCTGACCAGGTTCAATCCCCAGTATCCCATATGTCCCCACAAGTATGATCCCAAAAAACCCCAAAAGAAAAACAAATAAAAATGAAAGAAAGAAAAGAAACCTGTTAATCAGAAACTAGTTTACTCTAAGTGCAGACTTCAGTTTCTCAGAGGCCTAGGCCTATTAAAATTTCTGCAGAACTTTTCCTATGTGGAAATTCTGGAAAAGATATAAACTTTTGTATTTACATATTTCTGCCTGTTTATTATTTCTTGAACATCCAGAAGAAAAATAAAAAGACAAAACTCACCTCTATTAATGGGTGTTATGTTTTAACAAAAATATAGGTAGTGTTAAATGTTATTTAAAATGCCTTTTATATGAGGCCAGAGCACTAACATACAGGTTGAGTGCTTGCCTTGTGTGGCTGACACGGGTTCAATCACTGGAATCCCATATGGTCTCCTGAGCCCCACCAGGAGTGAGCTCTGAGCATGGAGCCAGTGTGCCTTGAGCACTGCTAGGTGTGGCTCCCCAAAACAAAGAAACAACAAAACAAACAAAAAATAAGAGGGTGAAGGAGGAGAAGAAAACCTTAATTTATGTGATTATGGTTGTCACTTAGATTTTCAGTACATGATTTGTGTGTGCGGGGGGGGGGGGGTCCTCCGTTTCGCTGAGGAGAGTTTCAGCTGCTGGGCCCCCATAGCTCACAGGTCATTCACTAGTTGTTTCAGGGCATCCCTCTAAGAGACATTCAAAACTGCAAAATCATTTTTGAGAATCTGTGTGGCAGAAACTGTGGGGGACATCCTGAAGTGATAAAAATGAGCCTGATGTATGCTAATAAGGAACTTTAACCAGTCTCACGATCAGCAAATTATAAGCTATATTGAGTGACATTAGATAAAGTAGAAGGTGATACAGAGCATAATAGGAGAACTTAATTTAGATTACGGGTTCAGGGAAGTCAACGCTAAGAAAGAGAATTTTGAGACTAGAGATGTGTAACAGTCATGGCAACTTTCACATGGTGAATTTATGAGAATTAAGAAAGTTATTGGACAAGGAACCCATCACTATATTTTTTTACATTTATTTATTTATTTATTTATTTATTTATTTATTTATTTATTTATTTATTGACAATTACAAAAAAGTTCATGTTTGGGTTTCAAGCCATACAGTGTTCCAGCACCCATCCCTCCACCAGTGCCCACCTCCTACCACCAATGACTTC
>JAJIBD010009760.1:0-67117 GCA_021461705.1 Cryptotis parvus
TTTTATTTATGTGGATTATTACATGTTATTATATTTTAACAATAGTCATTAAAACTAATAGCTCTAAGATGACAATAAACGTTAATACAGATTTGTTGAGTAAAATAACTTGACTGAAAAAAAAAACAAAACCCCACAAAGTGGGACTAGAGATTAAGTATATCAGGTAAGCCAGATGCCTTGCACAAAGCAAATGCAAGGACAATCCCTGGCATGCCAGAGAATTCCCCCAAGCCCCACCAGGAGTGACTCCTAAGCACAGGGCCAGGAGTAAGCTCTAAGTACAGCCAGGCATGGCCCAAAACTAAAAAAGTCAAACCAAACCAAACCACAAAATAAAAAGAAAAGATGTGCTATTTTACAATCTTGCAACTCTCTTCCATGTCTAGACCCTGGTCACTCCCAAAGAAGACCCAGATGCTCATATTTTCCTCTTTCAATCTGCTACAAGCATGAAAGAAAGTCCCCTCACATGCATCTGGAAGAATGAAAAATACATGTGAATGATCTTTTCAGGAAACTGTCAATATTCTGATCACTTGATCACTTGACTTCCCGTAGATCACTGACTACTCTAGCGGGCACCAGTAACATCTCAATATGTCCTGTCACATGTGAGATAGCCCAAGGGCATCTGCCTACTCCAGGAACATAAAGAGCCTCAAACCATTCCATCAAGTCAATATTCTGATATTAAATCAAAATTTAAAATATTGAATTTGACAATGTTAATGAACCTTTTGCACTATTGCATTAAAATAAAATCTGGGGGATGGGGGTGGGGCAGAGTGCCAGAGGGATGGTCCAGAGGGTAGGGCGCATGCGATTAGCCAGGCTTGATCCCAGGCATCCCATATGGTCCCCCCAGCACTGCCAGGAGTAATTCCTGGGTGCAGTGTTAGAGTAACTCCTGAGCATTGCCGGGTGTGGCAAAACCCAATAACAACAACAACAACAATAAAATCAACAATGATGAACAAGACTGAAAGAAATTTAATTTTCTTATCTTATATTCTGGTCACTTGAAAATACTAGATCAGAGCCACCATCAATCTCATTAGAAAAGTAATTATTAATATTAGAAAACTGCCAAAACTCTTGGCATGTTTGATAAAATTCTAACATTCTCCAGAAAGCTATTTTATTTATTTATTTTTCTTTTTTGGGTCACACAAGCAATGCTCAGAGGTTGCTCAGGGGACCATATGGGATGCCGGGGATCGAACCCAGGCCTGCCCATGAGCAAGGCAAATGCCCTCCCCACTGTGCTATCAATAAAGCCCCGAAAGCTTATTTTATCACTGGCAACAAATACTATAAGTAGTATTCCTTGAAGTGACAAACTCCCTTTGTTCATTTTAAGTAAGACATCTGTCAAACAGCCTGAACTGCCATAATCAGTCATTCTCTCAACTGAAAACTCTTCTACTAAAAAAAAAATTCATCATACTTTTCCTCCAGACAGGCAGTTAGGGGCCAGAGAGAGAACTCTGCTGAGCACTGGCTTGCATGCAGAGGACTTGGTTCCATCCGGCGCCCCATGTCCGCGTACCATGGAGCAAAACCCTTCAGCACAGAGTTAGGAGTAGTCCCCAAGCATCAATGGAACATTTTAGTGTAGCATGCAGACTAATTGCCTTACGTTTATACTTCTCATCACACAAAAGCGTAAAAACAATGTGCTCAAGGGCCCATGATTTAATAAAATGAAAAGTTTACTATCATGTTGATAGTTTTTGGTCTCGTTTTGCTTTTGGGTCAGGGCTTACTCCTGGCTCTGTGTCCTTGGGGCAACTAAACAGCACGTTGGAAATCAAGCCCAGGTCACTGCATAGAAGCAAGCGCCTTCCCCACCGTACCATCTCTCTCTGACTCTCAAAAGATGTTAAGAAAAACTGGCTCTTTCCTCTGCTTATTTTTTTCCTGAGTATATGACCAGAAAGAAATAATGACCAGCGGTGTCACGGCCATGATTCATACTAAGACAACAGCACTTTCACCCTCACTGCATTTGAACTATCCGTGTAAATGTATCAAAAGAGAAACTGAAAACAAAAAACAAAAGAGACAGGTGTGTTGCTATTATGATACAAAGCTCTCATTTCAAGAACCTCCAAAAGTCACAAGGAAGCCCAGAAAACCAGGAATCAGAATTTAAGAAGCATAGGGCCGGAGCGATGGTCCAGCGGGTAGGCGTTTGCCTTGCACACAGCCGGCCCGGGTTCGATCCCCGCATACTATATGGTCCCCCAAGCACTGCCAGGAGTGATTCCTGAGTGCAGAGTCAGGAGAAACCCCTGAGCATTGCCGGGTGTGACCAAAAAAAGCAAAAAAAAAAAAAAAAAAGAATTTAAGCATGACTCAGTATGAAAAGAAGTGCTAGAATTTTTTCTCTAAACATGTATACATAACAAAGGAACTAAACTAAAAACCCTTAACTCCTACAGCTTGAAGTCTGATGGAGACAAATATATAATCTGATGTTTCATAGGACAAGTCTAATAGCTCATTTATATTAAATATATACCTCGCTATATTATGAACTTTCATTATAACAGCAAGATGATATTAAAATATATCTAAAGCCTAAAAATCATATTGGTTTTTATTTCAGAATCTAAAGATCTTCCATTTACTCTTTCAGGATGACATGCAGTTCAGTAACTGGTAATGCCCTTGTCTTAAAAATCCAAAATTCAGGGGCGGAGCGATAGCCCAGTGGGTAGGCGCTTTGCCTTGCACGAAGCCGGCCTGTGACGGCCTGGGTTCGATTCCTGGCATCCCATATGGTCCCCAAGCACCGCCAGGAGTGAATCCTGAGTGCAGAGCCAGGAGAAACCCCTGAGCATTGCAGGGGTGTGACCAAAAAAAGAAAAAAAATCCAAAATTCAGAAGAATTTACTAGCATATAGGAAAAAACTATTACCAAGGGAAAGTATACTCATCTGTTAATGAGTTTCCCCATCCACAAAAGCAACGTTACTGAAGAACACCTTAAACTTTAAAATTTCAAGTTTATTAATAACTACATTATTTATTTATGTTTCGCTTCTTGAGTCACATCTGGCAATGTGCAGGGGTTATTCCTGGCCCTATACTTAGGAATTACTCCCGCTGGTGCTCAGGGGATCATATGGGATGCCAGGGATCAAGGTCGGGTCAGCCACGTGCAAGGCAAACACCCTGCCTGCCGTACTATGTTCTAGACCCTACATTAACTCGAGAATAAACTGTTACCTTGTAGCACTTTGATTTCCCCGCTTGTGTCTTTGCAACTGGCACCGGGATTACCGCCTCCCTCTAACTCATCAAGGTACAAACGGTAGCGATGTCCACTCTCATCTTCATACTCTACATTTTCATCATCAGAATCTACTTGGGAGCCACATACACTACTTCAAATTCAATCTCTCCCTCTGAAATGGAAAGATGAGAAATTTATTATAATCATAATTCTAAAAACAATACAATTCTTTGGGTGGGAGAGTAGGCGTAAGAAAGAGCTGAAGTAATAAAATCCCATTGTCTTCAAGACAATAAAAATATTCCAGAAGCTAAGGAAGAAGCAATCTTAGAAGCCATCACGTACACAACATCATAAAACCTCTCGACAAATAAATTTCTTTTAATATAATAGTAGTTCTTGTACTGATCCCAGCATTTTTTCTAACAGACCTGAAATCAAACAATTCTTAAGTATTTACAATTTTAGAATGTTGAAACAATGAACAATGTTCAGTTTAATATGTTGCTTTTTTTGGGGAGGGGAGGGCTTTTCTTGGGTCACACCCAGTAATGATCAAGGATTACTCCTGGCTCTGCACTCAGAAATTACTCCTGGCAGTGCTTGGGAGACCATACGGGACACCAGGGATCAAACCCAAGTTGGCCTCGTGCAAGGCATACACCCTACCTGACTCTTGCTCCGGCCCCAATTACGTTGTCATTTTATAATTTACACAGCAATTCAGGAAATCCATAAAAACATTAGATAAAGGTTACACCCTAAGCCTATCTCACAAACTTTCTACTACTTCAAAATAGTTGTACAAGGCAAATGCTTTACCTCTATAATCTTTGGCCCTTCTTCTGTTTCTTTCTGAATTTTTTTCATCTTCACTTTCCCTCAGGGTGCATTTAATACTGATTGCGGTATTCTGTTCAGTTATAGTAATTACTACTTTACTGTATAAAATATTCTCATTCTCTTACATGAATGAGAAAAATGAGTGCAATCTAGAGAAAACAGATAAGTCACCCAGTATTTTTTTTTTCTTTTTGGATCACACCCGGCAATGCTCAGGGGCTACTCCTGGTTCTTTGCTCAGGAATTACTCCTGGCAGTGCTTGGGGGGGTCATATGGGATGCCGGGGATAGAACCCAGGTCAGCCGCGTGCAAGGCAAACGCCCTCCCTGCTGTGCTATTACTCCAGTCCCAACTCACCAGTATCACTAAGTGAAAGAGAAAGCCAAATAAGAGAAAACCAAAAACTGGCATAAATATAAGGGAAAACCAGAAATTTGACTCAAATTCCTGCATTCTAACCACTGACTAAACTGAAATGTATACATCTGCTTCTCTTTTGTCTTCTGGATTTTGGGCCACACCCACCGGTGCTCAGGGCTTACTCCTGGCACTTGCCAGGAGTAAGGACCCCCTGGTGGTGGTGCATACAAGACAAGCATCTAAACTCCTGCACTATCGCTCCTGTCTTGTATCTGCATCGTTATTCTTTAATAACAACGACACTTGAGGAAGAACTTATAGATTATTTCATAGTTTGAAAAATTCCATGGGGCCAGAGTGATAGTACAGTGGGGAAGGCACTTGCCTTGCAACCAGCTGACCCTAGTTCAATCCCCATCATCACATAGGCTCTCTCGAGCCCTGTCAGGGTCCTTGCGCAGGGCCCGGAGCAAGCTCTGAGCACTGCTGTCACCCTCTTCCACCCACCCTGCAATTTCCAAATGCCCCCATAAGAGACTACAACTGGTATATATAGGTCTGGCGTTTATAGGTCTCTGAAGAAGTATACCTTCTTCCTCAGTGGTTTCTTTTAGGCAGGTTTTTTTGGGGGATGGTGTTATTTATGAATTTTTTTAGTTTGTGGCCACACGTGGGTGCTCACAGGGGGCTACTCCTAGTGCAGTGCTCCAGAACTGCTACTTGCTCAAGGATCACTCCTGCTTGGGGGACAGGTGGCACCAGGAAGTGAACCCAGACACGCAATGTGGGGGCTCTATCTCTACGCCACATCCCTGTTTCCTAAGCAGTTTTTCCACCCTACTCCTCTCATAATTTTGTTTTGATTCTCCCCTCCCCCAACTGCTGATTAGCTGAAAGAGTACTAAGCCTCTCGGTCTGAAAGGTTAAAAAAAACTGTGTGCCCTCCTCACAGCTCACAGGCTGCCTGCACACAAGGCCAGGCCCACAACAGCAAGGACTTGGCATCGGGTGACTCGGGGGTGAGTTGTCTTTTCCCCTGCTGACCTACAGCACATGACTTAACCTTACAAAATCTCAGTCTCATTGTAAAATGTCTCTCTTGCAAGTGGCTGGATTGATAAAATGAGACAAGCTCAAATTAATTTTTTTTTTTTTTTTTTGCTTCTTGGGTCACACCCGGCAATGCTCAGAGGTTACTCCTGGTTCTGCACTAAGGAATTACTCCTGGCAGTGCCGGGGACCATATGGGATGCCAGAGATCTAACCCAGGCCGGCTATGTGCAAGGCGAATGCTCTACCTGCTGGACTATTGCTATGGTCCCTAAGCGTTAAATTTATTTACTGTAAACAGTAAATTTTTTTTACTGCTACAAAGTTCTTTTTGGTCCTCCTCTTTCTCAGAACTTTAAAATTGTGCTTCAGAATTTTAGTAAGTGTGTAGCACTTCTTAAAACGTTGTATTGCCTGTATGTGTCATCTCTACCACAACTGCCACTCCTGGCATTTTCACGTTACTGGATGACAGCCAAGTCGGGTAAGGTAAGGTCAAATCTTGGATTTTCCTCATCAGAAACTGCTCTTAAAATATTAATTTAAAAGAAAATTGACAATACAGCACTCTTCAGTGAAGTTCTAGATGGCAGAATTATGCCTTTAGGTAAACTGTCACGGAGACAATTTTGGGCTCAGCACGAGAAAGAGCTTTCTGAAGAACAGCAATGGGCGACAATGAAACGGACGCTTATCAGCAACAATTATCCTTCAATGATGAGGCAGTCCAGCTGAACTAAATTTACTGTAAACTCACCTTCAGCCCTGAGACTCAGTTTGATACTGGCAGACTACAATGGTAATTGAATCTCAATGTCCTATCAGTATCTCTAATCCCTCAGTCCTATTTTGGAAGAGGGAAAATAAAGCCAACAAAAATGATCCCAACCATAAATCCAATTATAAAATTTATTTGCCCTGCAACCCTCACAAATCACTCACTCTATCAGAATGAATTTACACCTCTTAAGTAAACTAAGGGAGATGGGTACACTGGTGATGGGTGTGGTACCGCAATTATGTTCACAAGAAACCACTATTAATAGCATTGTAAAATGAAAATTGACAAAACAATTTTAAAAATAAGATAAGGGGATCAGAGCGATGTACAGTGAGGAGGGTGTTTGCCTTACATGCGGCGAACCTGGGTTTGATCTCCGGCATCCCTATGGTCCGCCAGGAGTAATTCCTGAGTGCAGAGCCAGGAGTAACCCCTGAGCACCTCCAGGAGTAATTCCTAAGTACAGAGCCAGGAGTAGCCCTCAAGCATTGCCGGATATGACCCCAAAAGACAAAATAAAAATAAATAAATAATAAGTAAACTGTGCTATGTGACTTCTAAAGGCTCTTTCAGTTCTAACAGTCTCTACACCCTAAAATCAATCTACATCTAGCACCATTTTTTCTCTACTACCTCATATTTTTCTAGTACCATCAAGTTACTGCTGATATTTTGCTTTCTAAATGTGCCAGTTCCTGTTCTGAACACTTTATATGAAATAACCTACAAAATAGTTGCAACAGAAAATGTAAATAACTCCCTCAGATAGACAGCAATAGAAAAAAAAAAAATATATATATATATAAAAACCTGTGTTCAGTACATCTGTCTGAATGTCTATTGAAAAGCCCTAAAAACCAAAGGACAGTAGCCAGAGGGAAAGTACCGTGGGTAGAGCATTTTCCTGTGTGCAGGTTTCCCTTGCATGCACGTATCCCATCTGGCCCACAGATCACCAGCAGGAGTAATTCCTGAGCATTGCCAGTGTAACACAAAAAGCCAAAATAACAATAATAATTATAATAATAATAATAAAATAACTCAAAGGACACTAGTATTTGCATATAAACATTTCCTACTTGAGAACCTCTTTGGGGAATAATGATATTCAGTATTTGAAAGAAGCTGACTGAGGAATGGACAGTCAGCAGGTAAGGCACTGCCTCGCATGCAGCCAACTGGGGTTCAATCCCCAGCACCCAATATACTCCTCCTTTATCCTGAGTTCCATCAGGAAGGATCCCTGAATGCAGAGCCAGGAGGAAGGCCTAAGCAACATGACTGTGGTCAAAACAAATGAAAAAGAAGGAGCTGATAAATCAAATTCAATTATATAAACAGAACTTACCTGCTGGGAAAGAATAGTTACAGCTTCTTTATGCTTTGTGTCCCTTAGGTTAACTCCATTAACAGCCAAAATAGCATCTCCAACATGCAGCCCGCCACATCTATCAGCAGGCTGTCCTGGGTGAATCTCAGAAATGAGGATGGGAACACCGTGCTCTTTCCCACCCTAACCAAAAGGAAAACAGTTAAAAGCAGTAAATTAGTTTTTTTTCATAGTTGGGTTATTTTAGTGATAAAAATTTCTTTAAAATATTTTTTCAATAACTAACAACCTTTTCTATAAATACTGAGCAAAGTCACACTGTTTCAGTGTCAACAAATGACATCGTTTATGGTACCACAAAAATAACTCAAAGACTACAATGTAAGTTTCAATTTCAAAAGGTCAAAATGCAAAGTAACTGCAAGTCAGAACTGGTACCATCACTTTTTAGCTAGCATCATGCTTACATACCTTTTCCATGAAAATGTATGGAAATCACTCTTTGATTGCAGTGCATTACAAAGGGCATCCAGTAAATATTCACTGGTTAAGCTTTTTATTACAACAAAAACTACATTAAGCAATACCAGAAATCCAGTGGATTGATGCAATTACTTAAGATTACCAAATCAAAGTTAAAGCAAAGACATATTATCCAATCATCTTGCATAAAGCACAGAGACTGCAAAGCACTTTAAGACATGGGCCTTAGGAATGTTGCCCAAAACAACTGCTTGGAAAGTCATCAAGTTTAAAAAGGAAAGAATAGTTGGACCCAAGAACTAGCAGTGGAATCCGACAATAAAGAAATAATCTAAGATAAAACAGACTCTAAGAGTGCTTCTCAACATTTTTCCATCCAACCATGGCTTCTTTCCAACCTTGTTTCCTTCCTGTGGGCCTCCCCCATTGCTATCCTACAGGCTGGCCTGCTAATCACGTCATAGTCTCCTATTTACATGATTTTTTTTTTTAATTTTTGGATCACACCCAGCAATGCTCAGGGGTTACTCCTGGCTCTGCACTCAGAAATTACTCCTGGCAGTGCTCGGGGAAATCATATGGGATGCCGGGATCGAAGCCGGGTCGGCCACATGCAAGGCAATCTCCCTACCCACTGTGCTATCTCCAGCCTCTCCTATTTACATGATTTGTACCTGTGGTCCCTTTGGAATATCGTAGGGGCCAACAATAGGGCCTTATGTCTATGGGGTGTGACCCACCTTCCCCACCCAGGGTGCTCTCCACCACAGAAACACTACAATGATTCCTAGAGGCATACCATAGAATACAGAGCAGAACTATATCCTGAGTTATAATGAAAAGGTTATACTATAGTACTAAAGATATGCTATTTAACAGTTATTAAGAAGATTTAAAATAAGAAAACTAAAAGTTGATACAAAAATTCTGGTATTCACGGGAATAAATTTAGTGATTTAGAAAATAATGCAGAGTGTTGTTTCCGATGAAGTAGCGTACAGATATAACCAGATAATCAGATAACTAGAAAAAGGCACTGGAAGCACTACTTCTTACTGTAATTGAAATGCCAAGGCCTTCATGATCTTCCTTGAGGAGGAGAACTTTTCGAATTGGACCAACACCTTGACTTTTCTTTAAAGAGTCTTGATCCTTATTGGGGGGAGGAAGATTAGAATTAGTTAAATATAACAAATACAGCAAACCTATGCTATGTAATTTGCTTTCAAAATATCTTTATTAATTTTCTGGACTTGATACAAAAGTCAGTGTTAAGAATATAATTAGATAAAATAAAAAAGTAGTTGGTTTATCAATACAGTAAAATATTAAGATGATTCACTCTTATGTAAATATATTCACTTTTTTTTTTCTTTTTTGGATCACACCCGGCGATGCTCAGGATACTCCTGGCTCTTCGCTCAGGAATAACTTCTGGTGGTGCTCAGGGGACCATATGGGATGTCGGGAATAGAACCTGGGTCAGCCGCACGCAAGGCAAACGTCCTACCTGCTGTACTATCGCTCTGGCCCAAATATATTTACTATTAAATCATTTTTATTTTTAATTATTGTGGTTGTGTTTATTATTTTTTGGTTTTGAGGCAACACCCAGATGTGCTCAGGATTTACTCCTGACAGTGATTAAGGGACCATATGCAGTGCTGGGAAACAAACAAGACGTGACCAGGTGCAAGACAAACGCCTAACCTCCTGAACTATCTCTCCAGCCCCTCGTTATTTTATTTTCTCAAAATCTTAGTATCATTAAGATAAAGTTCAAATCCTTTTTTAGTGTAAAATATCTTACTTGTCATTTGGCCACTTTAGTGGAAGCCACTGATTTCCCAGGAAGGCAACAGCTTAAATGCTTACTGTATTCCCTTTTTTCCATCTCACTTCACATACGCTAATAATTTTTATAATATTACAGAGAAAAAAGCACCCAAATTTATCACATTTTTGTTTTGAAGATGACACAATGTTATTAAAAAAAAAAGCTTTATAAACATAAAGGTTGTTGCAACCCACATTTTGCCAAGGCAAAAAAAAAAAAAAAAAAAAAAAACTGGCATAAAATCTGGGCCAACCTCTTCATATGCTAAGACAAGTGAGTCACCGGATAGTAGGCATGTTTTACATACACCAAGGTTTCTATTGTGTGTCAACTGTTGTAAATAAAATTTAAGGTTTATCCAGACACAAAGGAAAACTAAGCAAAGTGGCTAAAAAGCAGACAACTACAAACATCTCACATTTCATCTAAATTTAGAACTAAGTGTTAACTCAGAAAGTACAATTTATTTAACAAAAATTCCCTTAGGAACTACCTCAATTTATCAATGACTACTACTTGCTAAGCTTACTAAAAAAAAAAAAAATTAAATACCTAATTTGATGATCCAGAAAAAATATGAATGTGTCAAAAGTAATAGAATTTTGCATTTTCGGTTAATTACTGTATCTAAAGAGCTAAGGGTTGCTGAAACTTTATTTGATTTCACTTTTATAAAGGTTTGAAAAAGAATCAGAAAGAAATAGTAGAGAGGGAAAACAGTGAGTGGAAATCTCACATACATGGCCTGGCGGTGCTTGCATTGGCCGTTTTAGGTCATTACGTCCTCTGCAGGCTCTGATAACAGTTTTGTGACGATGCAAATGTATTTCAGCTTCCAGCTGGTTCCAAAGCTTATCATGAGCGGGTCCCTTCATATCTCGTCCTAGTAACTGTATTTGCTGGACCCTTCACAGCATGGAAAGATTTAATTCAGTTCATTTTTCAATATACATAATAAACAATTTAAGAGAATTAATGAACACAAATACTTTAAATATATCTAAGTTAACAATAAATAGTTCAATTTATATAGATACAAAAATTCTGAAAGGATGTTAAAGGAACTCAATTTTTGCTTGTTTTTACTGTATTATATTATTAAGTGCTTGGGTTTGAGGCCGCATCTGGCAGTGTTTAGGGCTCACCCTGGCCCTCTCTTCGAATCACTACTAGAGCTACTTGGAGGCCCTTAGATGGTGCCAGAGATAGAACCCACATCACCTTAGTCACTGTAATATTTCTCCAGCCCAAGAATACAGTTACTAAAAAGAAAAAATCAACTTTTTTTTGTAAAGCCGTATCAGTAGCACTCAATGCTTCTCCTGTCTCCGTTCTCAGGGATGATACTGTTGGTGCTCAGGGGGCATATGCACTGCCAGGGATCAGAATGAGACTGGCCACATGCAAGGCCCTTAATCCCCATACTATCTCCATGATCCAATTGTTAGTTAAATCCAAATTCAAATATATCCGAAAGATAATTTATGATATTAGTGTTAACACGCATTTCATGTCTTGCTGCAATCTCGGTGGGCTGATAAATTAGATACTATTAAATGGTATTCTTTAGATAATGCTAACTGCATAAAAACATTTCTCCTGACAGCTTTTTAAAAATGATGTCTTTAAATGTGATAAATTAGAAAATTTATATCTCAAGCTAGTAAAAATTAATTTTTCTTTGCTCTATACCAGTTTTTTTGTTTTGAGGCCACAATTGGCAGAGCTCAGGGCTTACCATTAGCCTCGACTTAGTGCCAATAGTAATACAGGCAAGCAACTTATACTATTCCTTTGACCCCTGGTTTTCATTTTTTTTTTTTTTGTAATTTCCATGCTAGGTACTTAACCCAGGACTTCACACATGTAAAGCATGCACTCTGCCAGTGAACTATATATCCACAGACATTTCAAGATGTTTCTAAGAGTCAAGACAGTTTGAGTTTACACCCAGACCCATTGCTTGGGAGGCTAAAAAGGTAAGAAAGACTGAGTTTCAGGATTGTACAATCATGAAAGTCATGTTTTGCATGAAAACATAAACTTTCAAGGTTTCGTTTGGCAGGAAAAGACTGAAAAGTACAGATAGAGTTGTTAGAATTTCAAAGTATACACGTAAATGAAAAGTTACTTAATATGACTGAATAAACCTGCAATATATAATAGTGTCAAAATTAAATGAACAGTAAACTATAATTAATCATCTTTAAAATAAGTCTTAGGGTCACTATCACTATCTTCCCGTTAATCATCTATTTGCTAGAGCGGGCACCAGTAATATCTCCATATGTCCTGTCTCAAGCTAGTAGAACCTAAAGGCATCCGCTTGCTCCAGGAACATAAAGAGCCTCAAACCATTATATTAGGTCACGGGAATGACCTAATATAAATGTTATTTTATTTACCACAAGAATCAACCTATTAAATAGATTGACTTATTATAAGATTGACCAATTGGACAAATCCAATTTGTCTCTGCAGAAAACCCTTCTGCTATTTTGGGGGACTACACCTAGCAGTGCTCAGGGCTTACTCCGGGCTCTGTGACTCCTGGCAGGGCTGAGGGACCATACTGGGTGCCAGGGACTGAACTCAGTTCAGCTGTGTGCAAGGCAAGCACCAGCCCCCACAAAAGCCCCCTTTACTATTTTTTTTACACACCTTCCTGCCAGTTCCTTGTCCAAGTATTTGGCAGCCAGTCTTGCCCCATAAACTTCTGCCTGGAGAACAGCTATATGTCTACGAAGGGCTTCGTTCTCTTTTCTCAGTAACTTGACTTCAGCTTCAAGTTGTGTTTCTTTCATTTTCTCTTTTTTGTTTGCTTCAAGCTCTTGCTCCTTATTTTTTTTTTCAAAAACACAATGCAACAAAAGTTATTTTAAGACTCTAGCAATAGACCATGTTCCTTAAAATACAAAAAAGCACGGTCGATGATACCAACAATGAAAGTACAAAATATTACCACTCCATTTGGTGGTATGGTAGTGGTGGTGGTGGGCACCTGATGGTATTCAGGGGCTGTGCTTTGGAGTGACCCCTGGAGGTGCTGGGGACCATATGTGGTGGTGGTGGTGGGGGTGGTGGATTACTGCCTAGCCCTGAATTTCTGTATTGTTAATGAGCAATTGTTTTTCTCCTTCCTATAAGCTTTTGCATATGCTGATGCCTAGGGATTTTTTTTGGTATAGGCACAAGATGATAGTCGGATCAGTGCATTTGTGGAGTTATTTAATTCTGAATTATTATTCCTAGACATCCCATCATACTTTCAAACTAGAAGCCTCAATTGCCTTTAGATTGATTCTAATTCCATACATCCCAAAAAAAGGGCCCGACATGGCACTGAACGGTACCAGGAAAAGAGATCACCCTGCCTTTGAAATGGGACACCTAATGTTTTTGACCACAACACTTTAGAGTAACCCCTGCTCTGGCCAAAAGATAAGATAAGCTGTGGATCAGCATGCAGAGGAGCAGAGTGCTTAGATCTGTTTCCTTGCATTCTGCAGACTCGTTTCTGTTTGGCGATAGGACCCTGAGGGGCCTGGAAATAATCAACATGGCAAGGGGAACATACTCTGGGTCATATGGCGTGATCTCCCCAGGAAAGGTCACCCTATAAATTTAATCTTAGGTGTAAATAAATGCCTGTCTCTCTTCTGTGTTAATACAAAAATGACTAGAAATATTACTGAAAATAGTTTACCAGCCAAAGGTTTCCAACCAACAGCATTCGAAGCACGGCCATGGCATCAAGAGGAAGCCTGGCTTTGCCGTATTGTTTTGGGAAGAGCTTTATACCAATGCCCTGCCCCAGCTTCTGTACAGGATTGATTTCTGTGTTTGTGTTGGTGTGGAGTGAGTTGGAGTAAGGACTGTGTGGAATTAAAGCCTTGGATTTTCTATATTGGTGGTCCTGCTCTCTTTGTCCATTGGCCAGAGGGGATGGTTGTAGGCCCCAGCATGACCAGGGAACCCAGCAAACCCCAATACTGTTGGAGACCCTGGACAGTCCCACACAGGGGAGTTGAATCAGGGCTGTGGTAACTGTAACTGCAATGCAAGGAGCCTTCCCCTCTGTACCATCTCTCCAGCCCATACCACTTCCTTTTGATGAAAATAAAAATTTAGACGTAGTACTTTTAAATTTTTAGAAGATACTGGAAGCACTTTAAGGTCAGATAAATGCTTAGTGTGCAGAACCTTAAGATACTAAGAGTTCTCTAAATTTAGACTATTAATAGTAATAGGAGCAGCTTCAAAGGATAATTGACTCTTGTCTTAACTTTTAGTGTGAAAAGTGACTCAAGAAGCAAGACTAAAAAATAACCATGCTTGGGGCCAGAGCAATAGTCCGGCAGTTAGGGCACTTGCCTTGCACATGGCTGTTTTCATTTTGATCCCCAGCATTCCTAAGCACTGCCAAGAGTAATTCCTAAGAGCAGAGCCAAGAGTAACCCCTGAGCATAGTTGAGTGTGGCCCAAAAATCAAACAAAAAAATCAGGTTGGTAGTTAGGCTCAAACATTACATTAACCTTAGTGTAGCAAATCTACAAAAGTAAAACCATTGAAATAGTCAGATGTATTTTATAGCTAATTTGATTGTAAAGGACAACATAAAACTACGTTATTCTATTCTCCACTCGATAGTACCCCATATGTGTAAATTCATAGTTGTTAGAGAATATGACCTCAACATCTTTGCCATCAAACTTTTATCACAAACCTAGCTGTAAGAAGCAATGCTCAATTTACTTTAAAAGTGTAAAGAATAGTATGTCTAGTCCTATAAATGTAAAATGCCTTCAAGTCTCAAGCAGAGTACAAAAGGCTTATGATGAGCTAGCAAGATAGCACAGCAGGTAAGATTTTAATCCCTGGCATCCCATGTGATCTCCTGAGTATTGGCCAGAGTGACTCCATAGTTCTGAGCCAACGAGTAACCCCATGCACTGCCAGGTGTGGCCCAAAAGCCAAAACAGAACCACAATCACACACTCATATTTTCACAAATACACAAACATGCACACACGTGCACATATACACACACACTCACATATACATAAAACTATCAAAGAACAAAAATAGAATAGAACAGAAGGTACAAAAATTCTGTATGAAAGAAAATCAAATTCAAATAAAAACTATATCAGCAAACAAAATATTTTTGAGAACTGAGTAATGAACGCAACAGATATTTAAGGTGCCTATTTTTATCTTTATTTGTTTGTTTGTTTGCTTGTTTGTTTTTTGCTTTTTTGGGCCACACCTGGCAGTGCTCATTGATCACTCTTGGTAGTACTCAAGGAACATGTGGAATGTGGGTAATCAAAATCCTATTGGCCACCTGCATGGCAAGTGCCCAGTTCGCTATTCTATCTCTCTGGCCTATAACTGCCATTTTTGACATGAGAAAACTATCCAAATAGTGAAAAAGTGCATTTATTTTGAGTAAAGTTGGCTCAACTGATTTATTGGTTTATAAAATCTAAAAATCCTGTGAAAATATGATAAAATTATTGATAAGATATGGAAGATACTCACAATCATATCCTCATTAATAACACATAAAATCTACCTTAGCACCAGTAAAAATTACACCTGAACAAATGGCAAATGATATTTTTTGTATATATACTGATTATTATTATAATTATCTATACCTTTTTTATTCTGGCTACTAATAAGCTAATGAATTTAAACAAATTTTCTACAATGTTTTTAATAGTAAATCTACTATATTCTTTGGCTATTATTTTAACATCAGTCTATGATACACTTAAATTCAAGGCAGTAAATAATAGATCAGCTAAAATGAATCATGACCATCAAATGCTGGTATCACTTGATTATTATGTATCCGATTAATACAAGTTTAATAATCAAGCCTTTTCAACTTCTGTAATAAAAAGAATCGTGAGCACCAAATGCTGCTATCAAATCTTTGATTATTATTTGTACCTGAGAAACAAGATTAATAATCATCTTTTCAACTTCTGTAGAAGAAAAAGAACAATTTTACTTTGCTTAGTATGCAAAGAATTTGAGAAATTCTGTAATATTACAGAATCCTTTTATAACTTGAAAGGATATCATGAAAATTTCAAACTATTTTAGAACTTATTTCTTTAAAAGTCAGGCATTATCTCTAAAATAAGTCACAGCTGGGAGCACAAAAAAATCTTTATAACAATGCAGTTAAAACTTATTTTCAAAAATATCAAAAAATTAGACTTCTTTGGCTTACTTGATAAATTTTATGCTGAGAATCAACTTTTTATAAGCATTTCAATGAGGGTCGGAGTGAAAGTATAACGGGTAGGGCCTTTGCCTTGGACACGGCTGACCTCGGTTCAATTCCTGGCATTCTGTACGGTACCAGAAGCACCACCAGGAGTAATTCCTGAGTGCATAGTCAGGAGTAACCCGAGCATTGCCAGGAGTGACTCAAAAGGAAAAAAGAAAATTAATGAGTTATTTATAGAATATTTATGAAATAAGAGAAAAAATTTTAAGCCACCCACCACTCGTTTTAATGGTTCAAACATTTAACTACCCTGACAAACTCTCAGGCTTGAAATGAAGAGTGCCACATAACAGAACTAAGAACACTGAAGTTAATCATGTTTAAATTTAAAGAGATTTAAATCTAAATTTATTAAGGTTTTAATTTAAAATTAAATTAATTTTTCAATTAAAATTTTCATTAAAATTAGTTCACCTATTATTAAGGGTGTGTGTGTGTATGTGCACACGTGTGTGTGTTAGTTATTGTATTTTTTATGTGTCATAATTCTTATCCACCAGAAAAATCAATCACGCTTCCCTGTAATAAACACGGAAGGTCCCATCCACAAGTAAACGACCATGTTCTACCCTAGTGACTCCTGATGCCTCCGGGAACACACCTGTGTGTTTCTGTCACAGAAACACAGGAACTCACTGAGCTCCCAGGAGGGGAGGGCCCCACCTACTGTGTGGGCGATTCCGGGAGATGAAAGGTTCCCCTGCTGGAGGCTCCTTTATGATGATCACCCTGTTTTACTCCCCTCTATGTTCGTATCTTTCTCTATAGGATGAGATAGGTTTAAAATGCCAGGATTTGCTAGGGCTGGAGAGTTAATACTGAGCACGATGCCTTTGCCGGCATCCAGCCTGGGCTCAATCCCTGGCTGGCACCCGTATGGTCCCCCTTAACGCTGCCACGAGTGACCCCAGAGCACTGAAGCAGGAGTAAGCCCCTGAGCACCTCAGGGCTTGGACTCCACACCCAAATCAGTAAGATACCAGGATTCCATGAACAGAGTTGTTCATGATACATTTGTTATAGTCATTCAATACCCCAACACTAATCCCACCACCACTGTCCCCATTTCCCCAACCACCCTCCATGTTTTCCCCCTTAGCAGGCACAAAATACTTTATTTTATACTGTTTATTAAAGTTAAATGGCTAATTGAATTATAAAAAAAGTAAAAGAGGGGCCGAGCGATAGCCCAGCGGGTAGGGCGTTTGCCTTGCACGCAGCTGGCTTGTGCCGGCCCGGGTTCGATTCCGGCATCCCATATGGTCCCCTGAGCACCGCCAGGAGTGATTCCTGAGTGCAGAGCCAGGAGTAGCCCCTGAGCATTGCCGGGTGTGGCCCAAAAAGCAAAAAAAAAAAAAAAAAAAGTAAAAAGAAAATTTGTGAAATGGTTCTTTTCACAAATTTTCTTGTGAAAATTTCTTGAGAAGGAAAATCTCACAATGGGGAATTAAGCTCCTGTCTGAGGGTTTCCTAGGCCGTTTTTTCCTAGTTGGACCTTCTGTGTTACTGGTTTTGTTTACTGGGCTTAGTTGGCTTCTGTTCCCCCATCTAATTTGGTGTGTTCCTACTGCGATATTTGTATTGTAGAACTTGGAAGTGTTGTGCAGCCATGTTTATGACTGTGTGCTCCAGAAACTCCAGGGTATATAGCTGGGCTCTGAGCTTACAGGTTGTGGGATATGGGTGTGGCGGCTGGGCTCCAGAAGTAGGATCGCAGGGAGAGGAGACTGCCCCCACCCCAGAAGACTCCAGAGTCTCAGCCTAAAGTCTGGCGTACCTGGAATTTTTGACAGGCATCTTGTGAGGCAGCGGAGTTGGGCCATTGACATGGTGGCAGCTATGGGGGTGTGATTGTGCCAGCCAGGGCAGGGAATCGCCCAGAGGGCACCCCGGAGTTTTCAACCATGAGACCCCCCCACATGGATCTATGAAATTTTGTGGTTTGCTCAATCTCTTATATTTGTGAGCTTGTAAAGTTGGGCCAATGGATGACTTTACATGGTGGCGGTTGTGGGATTTGTATATTAAATAAGTACATATAGGAGATGGGGCAGAGATGCTAACGGCTCTCCCTGTGCTCAGCTAATCATGAAGCATTCGGGAGGGAAGGCGGGTTCTAGCCCTGGCCCACCATCCCAATAGAGCCTAGCAAGAAGTCAGAGGAACCCCACACCATGAGGGCAGCTATTTTTAACATCCAGACTCCATAGCTCGTCAGAGTTCCACCCAAGAGAAAAGCCGATTTCTTCCTGTTGAGATCTCTCCCAGTTCATCAGTAAATGCATGAACTAAGAACCTACTACCAAGTATACCATCCGCACAGCAGAGCCTGGCAAGCTACCCATGTCGTGTTTGATACGCTAAAAATCAGTAACAATTAGAGACCTCATTCCCATAACCTGAAGGAATGGTTTGAGGCTCTTCGTGTTCTTGAAGCGAGCAGATGCCCTTGGGCTACACTAGCATGCAACAGGATGTATGGAGATGTTACTGGTGCCCGCTAGAGCAAATCAATGAACAATGTGATAAATAATCACTTGTATCACTTGTCAGGAAGACAAGTGATACAAGTGATTATTATTATTCAAGAAATATTATATTTAGCTGAACAGTATATTTTCAAATGAAGTAAAATTATGACAAATTAGAATCAAATTATCAAGTTAGGGTAGTGGGGAAAATAGTTTATGCAGTTCTGCTATTTTACAGTGATACAGAGTAATATAATAATTTATAAGATTGCTGAAAAGTTTTAATACATGCAGTGATGAATAAGAAACCAACATGCACATTTTTCTAGGAATAAATTCAAACTGAAAAGGAGGTAAAAAAAAACTAGACCTAATTCTTAAAAACACAATGGAAACCAATTGCTCTTTGAAACAAGATTGAGCAAGTTCTAAGCTCAAAAATTGTCAAAAAACTGATGGTCTCTGCAAGTAATGGATATAAATCAAAGGAAAGATCTTTACCAACATGTAGTGAGAAAAGAGCAATGAGCCACCCACTTAACTTTCCCAGTATTGGAGTGTTAAAAAAAAATGTTTAATCTGAGCATCATTTTCAAGCGGAAAGTGACAATGCGTGGTATGTAAATAAAACACCAAGAAATTCTGCATGACACATTAAAGCAAAATAGAAATGGCATACTTACCAGTTCCTCCACAGAGGGGACAGACTTAAGACATAAGAAAAAAGTTTTATAATTAGAAAACATCATGAATTAAATTTAGCTAATGGTATAATCAATGTCAAGAAAAATGCCCAAGCTTCCTTTATTGCCATTTGGGGAAGTTTCATTAGAATAAATGCATTTGAAAATCCATAAGAAAAAGTAACTATTAGGTTAAAAAAAATTATCAAAATAAGTTCATCATATCTAATTCACTGTTTGTCCACTATAGCACCTTGTCTTAATCCGACTATTAAAACTTAAATTTTTTCTACTGAAAATGCACTGTCTCTCAATGTTAATGTCAAATACTCTAAAGAAAGTTACAAATGACTTATTTCAATTAAAAAGAAGTGAAATTCACAAAATTTGAAACTTAAAAAGGACATTAGAAGAATAGGTTCATTTAAACAAACCCGTATATCTGTATCAGCAACCAATTAGCCAATCAAACATAAGTAATGAGCAATAAGCAACACTATAAATCGTACTAACCATCTTATTGCCAATGTTAAGATGCTCATTTTCTAAGCATCTTAACATTAGCAATAAGATGGTTAATACGATTTTACCTAAGCTATGTTTTAATACTTTGCACCTCTACAAAGTGCCTGGTACATACTTAGACATGAGGTTAAAGTGAAATAAGACTTACTGACATTAAACAAGAAACTGACAAGATTGCAAAGGAAATGGCTAAATTAAATGGTAAAACTCTGAAGAGGATTTCATAAGATTAACATAACAGGGCAACAACTTTTTGTCCTTTCCTTGGGATCTTCTTTCTTACTGCAGGAACTGTAGACATAATGATATGCTAAAAATGGCAAACCAAACCAAAAAAAAAAAAAATGGCAAACCACAATAACAAAAAGCACCTGAATCACTGATATTCTAAACTGCTTGTATTCTTATAGTGAGAAAATAATTTATACTATCCAAAAATTCCAGCATTACTTAGAATTTCTATTCTATGCAATTACACTGATGCCAACATAGTAGATACCAATGTAATATAACAATGAATTGTTTCTATTATAATCTCAAACATTTGAGTATACTTATATAGATCTTTTTAAAAGATAGTATTAAATAGCAAAAGATCACGTTCTAAGTGTCAGTCATTTATATTATCATAGATCACTTCTAGCAAGTAAGATGGTTGATGATAATGATCTTCTTTACATTTCCTACATTGTTTTCGGGGAATGGGGAAAAGTCATGTGGATTTTGGATAACAACTGGTTGGGCTCAGGGAACACTCCTGGAAATTATCACTCCAGGGTGATAAGTGGTGCCAGAGACCACTCTGGTTGGCCAAACGCAAGGCATATGCCCTACCTGCTGTATTATCTCTTTATAAAATTTTTATTTCCCAAATCTCCCACAATATTAACATATTGTCTTTTGTAATAAAAAAGGTCATTAAAAATTGCTCTCTTAAAAAAATTAAAAAATTGCTTTCTGCGTATTCCAAAATACATGTAATATATGCTGCCCTGCAAATAAATTACTTACCAGTTTTGCCTTAATGGTACCAGAGTCAACACTTTGGCCAGTTTTGGCATGAAGCTGAAGCTGAATGGAGTGCAACTGTAAAAGCTGATCGTGTACTTCTTTCTCCAGCACAACCTTCTCTGCTTGAGTTTCTGTAAGTTCAGATTTCAAATCCACTAATTGTGCCTTATAAAACAATAAAAAAACATAATTTTCATTATTTGACTCCAATATTTACTACTTTAAAATAACTAAAAACTATCTTTAAAATAAATAGATGAAACAACCATTATTTGACTGAGAATCCAAATTACAGTAGGGATACCTGAGTGGCAAGAGAACTTTGCCATTATTAATACTACTTTCTTTTAACAGATGCTATTCCATTTTGCTTACTTTAAGAAGTCTTTTCCTTTTTTCCATTTATGCAACCAGCTTATGAAAAACACAGGCTATGGAACAGTTCATTTTCCCACAGAAATAATGTGCTACAATAGTCCACTAGCATTTATCAGAGAAGAGACCAATAAGTGGTGTTCTGTGTTCACCCCACAATATGCTAAACCAAACAGCCTAACCACTATCTAGTACAGTTATTTTAGTTGCTAAAGTATAAGCTATTAAGACTACAGGAACCTAAAGATAACAGTTAATTGCAGTCCACAATACAGTAAACTACAGTTAACTATTACAGTATAGCAGAACTTGTCATCACCACCACTTACCCATTTAATTTGAAGTTTTTCATTTTTCACAATTGACACTGTTTTACAGTTCTGCAAAGAATATATCCCTTGTTTGTTTGGTCTTCCCAACTAGCCTGTAAAGTTCAAGGCAAGGCCTTAGCTTTATTTTTATTTTATTTAGTTAAAAATAATTTTATCAAGCATCTTAGCCAACAAAAAGAAAAATAAGAAGGGTGGGGGACTTGTAGGTTTTCTAATACCTTTTTAGATTTTTTTTTTATTTCCTTCCACCTCCTTCCCTTCGGTGCTGTAATTGCTGGTTGTTGATCCCATTACAAATTGATTTTGCAAAAACACCTGGCTCTGAAGTTCATGTATTTTAGCACTGGTGCTCAACAAGGGTCAAATTCTTTAGCTGAGGCAAACAAGGTATGGCTGAGGTGATCACAAGGGTCCATGCAGTGCTCACACACTTCCCACCAGAGGTCACAGGTCCTGGCGGTGACATTCATCTTTTTAGCTGTAGTGCTTGTGCAGGTCATACTCCCTTTTTAGTGCTTATCCACATGTAGCTATGGAGAGACAGAAAATCTACTCTACAGAGTAGAGTTGCCAGAATCAAGCTCAGCACATGTGAGGTTGTAGGGATTGAATTCTTGACCATATGTACTTGCGAGGCAAAGCAATAACCCTGCATTCTTCCTCCAGATCCCAGGGGGAAAGAAAACCTTTTAACATTATACTCATATTTATGCTGTTGAGAAGCTTTCACATTAATCAGGCAATATGCAATGAATCAAAACTAAAAAAAAAATACTGTAAGTTACAGATACATTTCAAATTGGTCCACATGCAAGGACTTTAAAGCGAAAGTTAAAAGAGCTTATATAGGCAGAGCAAGTTTAGAAGGGCTTTGAAAGAAAACAGCCACGACTAAGGACAAAACAGAAATAGCAAAGCAATCTAGAAAAAAAAAGGCCAGGGGCCGGAGCTATAGCCCAGCGGGTAGGGCATTTGCCTTGCACGCGGCTGGCCTGTGCCAGCCGGGTTCGATCCCGGCATCCCATATGGTCCCCTGAGCACCGCCAGGAGTAATTCCTGAGTGCAGAGCCAGGAGAAACCCCTGAGCGCCGCGGGTGTGACCCAAAAAGAAAAAAAAAAGGCCAATGGCCAGAGCGACAGCACAGTGCGTAGGGCATGTGCCTGGCATGCAGTCAACCGGAGTTCAATCCCCGGCATCCCACATGGTCCCCAAGCACCACCAGGAGTAATTCCTGAGTGGAGAGCCAGGAGCCAGGAGTAACCCCGTATGACACTAAAAACAAAACAAGAAAAAAAAAGAAAACTACTACTGTAAAGATACTAGCTATAGGCAAATAAGATAAGAGGATATGAATTTATCTCTGTATCCCAAGTGTACAATCAATGCCTCATTCACAACATTTCAGATTGGATTTAGGCCACCAATAAGTAATTCAAGTTTAGACAAACGTAAAATCACTGATAAAACAGTAATTAAATAATAATGGGATAGGAACCAGAGATATACAGGTATTAAGATGCTTGTCTCACAACCCACTGATCCAAATTAGATACTCAGCACCACAACTGGTCTCCTAAGCCCTGCCAGGAATCACTCGAGCAGAACCAGAAATATCTCCTGAGCACCAAGAGAGCTAGCTGCCTCCCCAATGGTTACAAAATGGTAGCTCATTTAGACACAGGGAGGAAGAGCTGAAGCTTGAATTTTAGATGTGCTGGTTTTTTACATCAGTCATGATATACTTAACAGGAACTATTTCATAGAATGTTGGTAATAAAAAGTACAAGCGATAAGTGAGGTGAAGAACAGAGATGTAGACTAGCACCTGAAAACTGCGAGGGAGAACAGCTGGCCGATGCGACTAGACTATTACATAAGGGTTTTTTCAACTGTGCCCATACTACCGAAAAAACAAAGTGTAAAGATTATGTGGCGAAACAGGGCACTTGTCAACGAATCACCATTCTGCTGAGTGTCTGTTTAGAAGGGAAGCTTCCCTAGTCTACAGAGGATATGCTAACTCCTGGCAGAAAATGCCACATCATTTCCCAAGTCACCGCAGCAACTGACATACCTACCACACATAAAAACCGATCCTGAGTGATTCTGAGTGTCCTGTCCTCTGTTTACTGAAGGGGTCATGCTTGCCTGCACGAGGCCAAACTAGTAGGATCCCTCCTTTAATCTTAAATGGTAGTCTCAACGCAGCGAGGGTGGAGGTCTCCTGGTAAATCCCTAACTGTCCCACACTGGGACCAGAGGGTCTTAAGAGGAATTGTGCCCAATCTAGATAGCATTGAAATCTCAGTAGATACTATAATATTTCAGAAGTCAATAATTCAGAGTCAAAATGACTCCTGTAACTACCACACCCTCCATCAGTGTTTACACAGAAGAGAGATCTCATTAGCATGAACCCTGGCTTAAGGACATGGAAATAGCTTAAACTGCAAGTAGATCAAATAGTAAAGATCCCAAGCTAGCTTGGCCCATTCATCCAACCGCCCCATAAATGGGATCATGGAAATCTTATTTTAAAAGAGATTTGTAATTTATTATCAGTAATTGATTTGTTCTGCCCCTCAAGGTGTTGCAAATGTGGCTGCAGTGCCTGGGCTGTGTCAGCAGGTAGCAGACAGGAGACAGGCTTGTCTACACCCAGGGCTGGGGGGAGGGAGGAGCCTGGATGGCTGATGGTCTGACAGAAAAAGACTGGGTCCCCTGGGATGAACCCAGAGCCACGGCAGAGCCTGGCAAGCTACCAATGGTGTATTCGATATGCCAAAAACAGTAACAATAATTATTGGACTTCATTCCCAATGAATGGAGACGTTAAGGGCACCTGGCTTGATGAACAACGGGAAGACAAGTGACAAGTAACAACTGATTTGTATACCTATTTTATTTTATTTTTGTCTGGCGTGTACCTATTTTAAATACCTAGATTGAGTAAAAATTTCTCAGGTCAATAGGGGTTGCAAGTAGGAAAAGTTTAAGAATCCTTGCTCTGATCTGTAGATTTCTAATATTATAATATGGAACCTATTATTGGAACATAATATTTCATAATTTCTGGAGTACAGACCCCAGTGAATTGTCACAAGATAATTCTATATATAATTTCAACCATCAAACTGTGTTCCACAGTGGTTGAATCATTAACACCACAGAATTATAAGGGGGACTTATTGATATTAATGTAATTAAATGTAATTTTTTCCCTCCATGCTTATTCAGAGTCTAATTTTAGTACTACATTACTATTACAATTATTAGTACTAATTAGTACTATCAGTACAATTAGTACAATAATTAGTATTATTATAATATTGATAATTTGTACTTTTCTCCCACATTTCTTTTCTCTTACAAATCCTTTTTCTTGTTCTATTTACTATATTGCCAGTTTAATAACATATTCCGTCCTTCTAACTTAAGATTCCATTCTGATATGGGTCTTCCGTGTTTTCTCCTGATGTCTAATTAATTTCTTTTATTCAATTATTTGAATTTTTCTATTTATGATTTAAATTGTTTACTCATAATTAAGCATTATTCCTTAGCTTATTTTTTATACGTTTTCAGTTTTTATCTGCCTTATGATGCTATTTTCTCATACAACTTCATTATATATAGTCATATCTTTCTATTAACGTTCATCTATGTTCATTACAGTAGATCTTTGTGAGATTTAACAAATCCTTTCCTTTTGTTTTTAAATTTTAATGCTCTGGTTTCTGCTGCTCTTAATGAGAGGGTTTCAAGCACATTCCAGCACCACACCCTCCGCCAGCGTCCACTCCCTCCACTGTTCCCTCCTCCTGCCCCATCCTCCCCTCCCCCTTTCTCCTGTGGTACGCTTACTACATAACATCAGTTCAGTTTCTGTCGTCTCTGGGCACTGGTATGCCCTTACCTGGTTTCTTTACATCCCATATATGAGATCACTCTGCCCATCTCCTCCTGACCTCCTTCCTGCAGCATGATACTCTCATCCACATATCAGAAGCAAACTGCATTATTTCATCTTTTCCTATACGCATGTAGCATTCCATTTTCCCCCCCATTTCTTCCTCCTATTCTAGTTCAGACAAACAGGTGACCTGTTTGTCTCTGTATAAAGTCTGTGGTTTCTACTGCCCTGTTCCACCCATATTCTGTATTTTTTGTTTTGTTTTTGTGACACACCTAGCAATGCTGGGGGCTACTCAAAGCTCTGGGCTCTGGGTTTGCTCCCCACAATATCGGAAACTGAAACAAAGACAGAACCTGTCCCCCACAAGAAGAATATGCAATCAACCCAGTCCGTTATCCCTCTAGCCTGCCTTATTTAGGTTGTCCCTGACTTATTCTCATTTTTATCATTTTAGTTTGTTTTGGGAAAATATGTTTTTAACTTTAAAAAGCATTTGTTGAAACTTTCTCAGACCAGAAAGTTCTAGCAATAGGAAAGTTGTGATGAAGTCAAGTCTAAATCTACCTTATTTATTGAATCACCCTGAGATATAGTAACAAAAACTCTTCGTGGCTGAGTTTCGGTCATACAATGTTCCAACAGCCATCCCATGCACATACTCTACCACCACCGCCCGCCCGTCTCCCTCCCCCCCACTCACACCCCAGCCTCTATGGCAGGCACTTTTCTTTCTTCTCTCTCTCCCTTTGGGCATTATGGTATTCAGCACAGGAACTCAGAGATGCTAAAGAATATCTGCCTAATTTAAATATAAGCTACATATTAAAAATTTCTAATATCTATACTACAAAAATGCAAACAGGGGGCCGCAGCAATAGTCCAGCGGGCAGGGCTTTTGCCTTGCATTCAATCCCCGCATCCCATATGGTCCCCGAGCACATCCAGGTGTAATTCCTGAGTGCAGAGCCAGGAGTAACCCCTGAGCATCTCTGGGTGTGACCAGAAAGCAAAAAAAAAAAAAAAAAAAAAAAAGCAAAAAGGCAAATTGTGTGATTCTACTTAGCCAAACATACCCAACATAGTATCAGTTACAAGGCCAGAGAGAGAGGCACAGTGGATAAAGCACTTGCCTTGCATGTAACTGGCCTGGGTTGATTCCCATGTAGGCCATATGGTCTCCTGAGCCAGTTGGAAGTGAATAAAGATCTAAGTCTTTTATTAAGAATTCAAAGCAGTAAAAAATTCATTAAGACTACTAATAGGGGCCAGAGTGATAGCCCAGCGCGGGAGGGCGTTTGCCTTGCATGCGGCCGACCCGAGTTCGATCCCCAGCATCCCATATGGTCCCCTGAGAACCGCCAGGAGTAATTCCTGAGTAAAGAGCCAGGAGTAACCCCTGAGTGTTGCCAGGTGTGACCCAAAAAGCAAAAAAAAAAAGGACTACTATTTTTTTTTTTTTTTTTTTGGTCACACCCGACAATGCTCAGGGGTTCCTCCTGGCTTGCACTCAGGAATCACTCCTGGCGGTGCTCGAGGCGCATATGGGATGCCGAACCGGGCCAGCATGGGCCGGCCACTTCAAGGCAAACGCCCTACCCGCTGGGCTATCGCTCCGGCCCCAAAAAAAGACTACTAATAGGGGGCTAGGAACGTTAGCACAATGGATAGGACATTTGCCTTGTATGCAGCTGACCCAGATTCAATCCCCAGCATCCCATATGGTCCCCAGAGCACCGCCAGGAGTAATTCCTGAGCAAAGAGCCAGGAGTAATTCCTGAGCATTGGGTGTGACCCAAAAAGCAAAAAAAAAAAAAGACTATTAATAGGGGTAGAAAGATAGTACTAGCCTAGCATGTACAGCAGATAAAGTGCTTGCCTTGCAAGCAGTTAATCCAATCCCTGGCACCCATATGGCCCCCAAGCTGCTAGGAGTTAGCCCTCAGTCAGGTAAGGCTCCAAAACAGGAAACAAACAAAAAGATTAACTACTAAAACAATACTTGTAGGTGACTCTACTGTTTAAATATAATATGCAAAAGATTAAGTAAACAAAACTTCATTTTCATTGTCTTCTAGAAGAGTATGCAAGATTTTATATATTTTCCATAAATAATCCTAACTAAAAACTTTGCGTAGAGAAATTGACATGTATAATTTAAAAGAAGCCTTACAGAACTTTCACCCCTTTAACAAACCCAAAAAAATAATCAAAGCATTTGCATTCACCATTGATCGTGGTCAATTCCTACAGTGCAACTTGAAGCCATACCTCTTGGTTGCAAGTTTGCAAAGAAAGCACCGTAAGTCCCTATGCTATTCTTCTTAATCTTCATTGGTTCTTTTTTTTTTGAGTCAAGAATTAAGCCAGGACTTCACACATTCAAGTGTTCTGAACTGAATAACCCAGTCTTGATAATTAAAGCAGAATCACAAAATAAAAATAAAAATTTGAGTATCAACAGTGTCATTTTTTAAGCAACAGCAGCTTATGCTAACATCCTAAAAATGGTTTTAAACAAGTCATTATCTGTCAGTCATCACCTCCTTTCCATTTTATTGACTTTGATCCTGTAGCTATCTTATTTGTAGTATTTTCAACAGAGTCCTCCGTTTACTGTAAACTGGAAATAGACCTACAGTTTTAATGAAATTCACTTACCCTTCACGTAGAAAACAAACCTTTGTCAGCATGTATATACTGTCCAGTTGCCCCACTACCACTTTTCTTCCAAACTGAAAATCCGAGGATATTAAAAACTGAGTAAAGCTTTCGTAATGGTAGTCATTAATTTGGCAAACCAATACTCACATCAAGAACAACTATTCTAGAGAGACTTGAGTTTTGAAAGCCCATTATAAACAGGAACTCTTCATGACTTGAGGCAAGTTGTCAAGAGGTTACTCTTTAAAAGCTATTAACACAGTTCTTTATTGAGGTAACACTGATTTGCAAGGTGTAAATGTGAGTTTCAGGGCACACTGTGACTACATTACAGTCATTGCCAACATCCCTCCACTACTGTAGCAGGACACGGCAGGACCAAGCCACTCCTTCCTCCCTTCTCCCCTTGGTAACAGTTCTCTCACCAGAATTTTAAAGAGAGGAAGAAGGTGTGTCGGGGCGCTCCGCCGGGGTCCCCGACAGTGCCGGGAAGCGAAGTTCCCTTCTACCTCCGAGGCCGGCGCGAGGAATGAATGAACACTCAGGAATCCGATGCGGTTTTAAAAGGCTTTACTTATCACAGGTTCAGGCATACAAATCAGCAAAAGGAAAAACCCGATGCTTAGGATTCCAGGCTAGAACCCCAGCCACGTGTAGGCCAAGATGGCGACCACCACGTGTAAAAACTTCCAAGGGGAATAAACGCTCACAAGGCGAGATCCCACAGGGAAGAAGGCCAAAAGCCAAAAGCCAAAAGCCGCAGGAGCCAAAAAGCTGAAGGCTGAGGAGCCAAAAGGCAAAAGGTGAAGGGGCCTCAAGTCAGCCCCCTTATATACACCAAAAGTAATCCAATCGGGAGGTTGTCATGCCAACAAAGAACCCTAAACAGAGTGTAGTGCCACACCCTATTGCAGGTATAAACAAGGGTTACACCAAGGACTAATCCGAGATTATCTCTTATGTAAAACACTGGAGAGAGGGGGGCTGATGTAAAGTAATACATCTTAACTTCATGAGCTTCATGTAATCTAGATGGTACCCACAAGGTCCTTATTATTATCTGCACCAGGGTGATTCTGAGTATCTTGTTCTCATGTACTGAAAGGGTCATACTCGCCTGCTTAGAGCAAACTAGTATGATCCTTCCTATAGTCTACCTTTAGTCTCAGCGTAGCCAGGGTGGTAGTCTCCTGGTAAATTCTAACTGTCCCACGTTGGGTGCAGTGGGTATAAAGAGGAGCTGTGCCCAATCTAGAAAACATAGAAGTCTTAGTAGATGTATAAGTCAGAAGTTATTCAATCAAGGTGACTTCTGTAACTGCCACACCCTCTAGAAGTGTTTACATAGAAGAGAGATCTCATTAGAATGAACATTGGCTTAAATAAGATTAAGCTGGGAGTGAGCAAAACAACAAAACTCCCAGATTAGCTAAACATGTCCTCCAACAAAGGTGTCCAATTACATACACTTGGAACAAATGTCTGAAATTTGGCCCAAATTTAGTAATATTAATGAGTCCCTCCCTTGTCTGCAATATATTCTTATTAGTAAGAAAGTTGGTCACTAGTAAATTTTATAATATGAAAGACATTTTCACATTTTACTGGCTATACTTTGCTAATATTACACAATTTTAGAATGCAGAGATCTTAAAGAATATTAAAACTATAATTAATTCATTAGTATTTAGAGAATGAAATCAAGACCTATTAAGGCTGCATTTATTTCTAGTATTACCTTACTGGCAAAGTGTTAAAACAGTACTTCTGAGCCCAATTCTTTCAACTAGAAAGGCCCTGCAAGTGTTGATGGTAGCCATAAGAAGAAATGTGTCTTTATAGCATCAAACATGTATATTTAACTTACTAACAATACTCACAGCCACCAAAGCAAGCATTTACCTGCCTGCCATCTGGCAGGCATACAAACCACATATATTATCTCTAATTCTTATCATGCTCTCCATGTTTTAGTTAAGGAAACTAAAAAATGAAGTTAAAGGAATATTCCCTAAGATCACATAGCTAGACAGTTAAGTGTAAAAACTTAAGTGTAAAAAGATAGAGTACAGAGGGCAGGGCACTTGCCTTGCACAGGGCAACCCAGGTTTGATCCCCAAACCTTGTCTGACGTCCTAAGGAGGCTGCCAATAGTGATCTCCAAGTGCAGAGCCAGGAGTAAGCCCTAAACACCATCAGTTGTGGCCCAATGATCCCCACAAAAGTGAAAGCTATTAGTAAAATCAGCTGATTTCAATCTTTAACTTTTTAATTTTCAAATACTATCCCCGAAAAAAAATGTTTAAGGCTTAATAAAAAGTTAAAGAGGTAGCAATACATCAAGACTATTTGGGATACATTCTTTTCACTTCACGTTGGATCTTAAGGCTCCATTTACAGAAGAAACGAAACAAAACTGGTCACGAGTTCAGGAAAGAGCAGTACAAATGAGGGAGCGCCTATTTGCATCCTGGGGCCACCACGGCTGAGTCCTGGCACGGCGCCATATGCCGTATAAAATCTCTTGTGCCAGACAACCACAGGTCAGGGGATAAAAATAATAAGTATCTCTTTATTTTATGTGCTTCCAATGAAAAAGTAACCTATGAAGACACTCCCTGAAAATGATTAAGGACAATATTTCATTCTAGATAGTCTCTGAATTATCAAATCTGATTATTTTTCTAAACAATGATTCAAAATGTTTCACAAATATCAGCTTAAATGGAATTGGGAAGCAGATGAAAATGAAAGAGCATAATGTGCAAAAGCAGGAATACAAAAGACAGGGAAAATAGTTTACCTAAATATCAACACAGAACCATATAGTTATTTTATAGTTATTAATATTCTATCTCATGCCCTCTCAAAACAAAATTTTCCCTTCTAGTTTATCCCCTTCTAACACAGTTTTGTTGGAACAAGCAATATAAATAAATTTGCTCTGGGAGGTTGGGACTGGAAGGGAAACTGGGAATATTGTTGAGGGAAGGTCACAGTGGTAAAGATGGACACTAACAACTTGAAAACTTGAAAATGACTTAAAAGCTTGAGACAACTGTATGACGAACAATTCTGTAAATTACAGCTTTTTAAAGTTAAATTTAACCTAAAAAATAGTAAGAATATATCAGTTGCATTTTTCACTGTGTTGACATCTGCACTAACGGTGCAAAAGTGATGAGTACAATTTTCGGTATTTTTATACAAAACAATGAGTGGCACCAAACTTCTCTACTATGAACTTAACAGATGTTTTCACTTATGAACATGCTTGGTGGGACAGCAAAGAGCAGAAGAGGGAGATCAGACCCTAGCACGTGTGATGTCCTGAGTTTGCTCTCTTGCACAACAAGCCCTCCCCCAAAACCCCTCAGCATTGTCAGATGTCGAACTTGTGGACTCGCCCCAAAAATCACTTGGCTGGTTCGGTTAAAAAAAAAGTATGCCTGGAGGTATTAATTTTTTTCAAAACTCAACCTTGGGCTGAGAGAGATAAAACAGGGGTTCGGGTGTTTGCCTTGCACACAGCTGACCCCACGTTAATCCCGGCACCACATATGATCCCCCAAATACTGCCAGGAGTAACTCCCGAGCACTGAGACAGGAGTAAGCCTGAGTACTGCCAATGTGGCACCAAGAAAAATCCAGAAAGCATAAACAAGGTGTACTAACACTAGTACGCATCTTTTTAATATTCTGTGTAATTTCACAGGATGCATAAAATATCTCTACCACATATCAAGTTATGTTGCTTCAAGGAAATATGCAAACACTTGAGCTGCAAAGCTTACCATATTTAATAGAGCACCAGTTGTATCTAAAAGTAGGACAAATTGAAATAATTCAGATTACTATTTGGCACTCATGGGTTTGAGAATAAGTGAAGTGAATCTTCTATTCCAAGGAAAGCAACTGACCATACTTATTGACAAAGATAAAAAATACGCTTTCAAGTGGAAATCAGAATTAGAAAAATTCAACTATTTTTCATTCTATTATTTTTTCATTCTACTTTTATTTCATTTTATTTTCATTCTACTAGTTTTGTGGGGCTTCCAAAAGTGCTAGAGAGGCCAGGCGGTGAGTGATTCAGTGTCGGGGCCCAGAATGCAATGCTGCTTGTGACACCTCCACCCCAAGTGGAGGTGCTCGGGGGCCAAGACTACACGCTAGCCGTATGTGGGTAGCATGCAGTGCCAGAGACTAACCCCGTAATACAGGATATGCAGAGCAGGCACTCCAGACCTTTAACTATCTCCTTGTCCCTTCTCCGCAAGCTTCCCAACACTTAGAAAATTTGTCTGAGATTAGTACTACTGACAAATATGCCAATATTTGAAAGGGTTACAAAAACTCAGAAGCAATAATTTTAGGTTGATCAACTGATATTGAAATCATGCCTCAAAATCAAAAACTACATAGATGGACCAATGTATCTTCAAGTAACTGTAAGAAAAGTTCAACGAAACAGTTTGACTCCACTCTACTTAATTTTCAAGAAGCAACACAAAGCATAATATCTATAATGTTACATAGACATCTATAATGAACATCTATCATGAAGGAAAATATTACTTCCTTATTCAACCATTTACCTGAGATTAAATCCTATTTTATAACCAAAACAACCTATCACAAACATCTCCCAAAGCAGATGCAAGATACAAGCAGGTAATCTGAAAATCTGAAAAATACAAAACAAAGCTACTTATTTTTTTGGAAGAGCTATTTTTCATTTAAAAACATTAATATTGCAACACTGTTTGACCAAACCCCAAATATGAACTTTTTAATTGTATATCTTTGTAATTTTAAAAATAAAAAATTAAAAAAAATAAATAAAAACATTAATATTAACATAAAGTCTACTTTTTAAATTCTGCTTTAATTTCAATAAAATATACACAAATAAAAAACTTTGGTTTTTTTTGTGGGATATATTAACTTTTATTAACTTTTTAAAAAATGTTTTGGCTTTTGGGTCACATCTGGCAATGCTCAGGGGTTACTCTTAGCTCTGCATAAAAGAATTACTCCTGGCGGTGCTCAGGGAACCTTATGGGATGCCAGGGATCAACCAGGTCGGCCTCATATAAGGCAAACGCCCTACCTGTTGGACTATCGCTCTTACCTAAGGTATATTTTCTCTTTTTTTTTTTGATATCTTAACTTCAAAGACAATAAACATTCCTGAGACCAAACTGTTTGAGAAGTTAAAGTTTCTGAACGAAGTTCCACATTCCTGCACCACAGAGAATAAGAGAAAAGAATAATAATACAGTATGTTGTTGGAGAGACACCCTGCCATAGGAGTTTCAGGCTTATTTAAGTTGTAATTGGGGAACTTTATGCAGCAAACATTTCAGCTACGTGTAATATAAAAAACATGACTCAACTAGAATAGGGGGATTTAAAGTGGAGACCCCCGTAGATAAAACTGATGATTTTTTTTCAGGGTTAAAGTATTTGTGAGCCTCAAAATAAAGTTTCAAACAACGTAACATGTTCAGTTTTCATTTTAATATTCAAAACCTCAGTTGCTCTATGAGCAAAGTGGAGGTGGGGTGAGAATCAGCCTACCCAACATTTTTCAATTGTCAGTGATGTCAACTTCAACCTCAGCATTCTTATATAATATCTAGTTATTTTTAGCTAGTTTCAAATTTTTCGTGAAATTAAAAAAAAAAACACAAAACACTAACTCTCAAGCTATATCCTTGTGAGTTACGTACCAGGATATATCCAGTTACTGAATGAGAAAGCCAGCACTGAGTTGGTCACTGTGAATATAGTCCAAAAAACCAGTAACCCCTGCTGTCATGAACTGCACTACAGAAGAAGTCTTAGCAATTTTTGAACATTCATAACAAAACATAGGTTTTTTTAAAGCTACTCAAATGAGTACATTTAAGTATACACTGTATGTTAGGATCTGAGACTGAAAGACAAGACATGAACTCTGCTCTTCAAATTTTCAGTTGCATAGAAAAGAGTTAAATTATGTATTTCCAAACTTTGAAGAAGTGTTATTATGCCCTATCCTAGAGCACATGTAAATGCACCAGTTCAAAATACAAGTTTCTGCGAGGATACCCAAAAAGCCAGAGATCGACAAATTAATATATGGCTTGAGAAAAGAGATATTGAGATATGAAAACCCCCAGCAGGAAAAGAAGGATATATGCAAGGCACTAAGGCTGAGATTTAATGTCTAAGCTGCAAATGTCCAATTTTATAAAGGGACCAAAAGCTACTACATATAAATCAACCTGATATCTGTGCTCAAAGAAATTACCCTCAAATCAAATTGGTTTAGGAGCACTAAGTAGGTTAAAACAAAACCTCTGAGAAATTAAAATGGGTTCATAAAGAGAAATGTTACTCCCTTGGATCAGTACATTTTCACTAACAAATTGAGTATTTCAATGATTTTACCTAAGACACAGTCCAAAGAACACACCTTCTACCAATACAGGCGTGGCAATAATTACAGGATAATGTAACAACTGTAGTTCAAACACAAACTCTGCCTAGAGAAGATCATAAAGAAGTGACATAAAGAAAGGCCTTCACAAAGACAGTGATGTAAGGGATGCCTTGGAGAGCAGATTTTTAATACTACAGACAAAGGAACAGAGAAGTCATGGTACGAAAAACACTACGCCAAAGTAGAGACCCTATAAAGCAAGGCCTTCACAGAACTGCAAACAGACGAGTGTTACTGAGGCAAAAGCAAGTAAAAAGGGTGATGAGAAAAGAAAGGATGGACTGGGTTCCATCCTGCAATTTGAATCTCAGTCAATACAGAAAGAGTGACAGAGTCAGGATCTCTTTTAGATTCAATCATAAAAAGCAATCATTTGGGGGTCTGAGAGAGGCGACAGCGGTCAGGGCACTTGCCTTGCGAGTGGCCACCTGGGTTCAATCCCTGAGTCCTCTAGGAGTTAGACCTGAACAGAGAACAGGAATAGGCCCTATGCATGGGTGTGGCCCAAGAAAACAAACCAAAAATATTATTTTCTAATTATCTTGGTAATGAAAGAATACTTACAGAGTTAAGGGTTAAGAAGCAGCTAGGAGCCCATCTTAAGGAACATAAAAAGGAAGAATAAGGATGTTAACTCCAGTACAATCTTCTAAACTCATCTCACTGATATCTGACAAGACCTGCTACTTCCAATTTCCTTACAAATGATCTGAGTATTATTCCAGCACTGTCATAACAAATTACCAGAAACCTGGTCACATGTAAGAACAGAAGTGTACTCTCCCACAACTCAGGATGCCAGAAGTATCCGCTCTCTCTTGCTCTCTTTCTTTTTTCGTTTTTTTTTTTTTTTTTTTTGCTTTTTGGGTCACACCCAGCGATGCTCAGGGATTACTACTGGCTCTGCACTCAGGAATTACTCCTGGCAGTGCTCGCGGGACCATATGGGATGCCGCGGATCGAACCCAGGCCGGCATAGGCCGGCGTCTGACAAACACCCTACCCGCTGGGCTATGGCCCGGCCCCTTGCTCTCTTTCTTTAAAATAAACCGCAGCGTACTTTGTGCCAATTCCTGACTCACTGCTCAGGCACTCTCAGTGGTGCTTAGGGAACCATGCGGGGTCAGGGGATCAAATCCAGGCCTCCTACATGCAAAATCTGTTCTTAACCCTTTGAGCTATCTTTGTGGCTCTTGGCATTTCTTGAAGACATCACTCCAAACCACTTTCTTTCTTAGGAATTCATTAGATTTAGGACCCACTCAAACCCACTATGACTTTCTCACCAGCTTTATATTAATTTCATGTACAAAGACACTATTCCAACTAAAAGTCATATTCTGACGAAATGTACACTAGTCAACCCATTACAGGTATCAACTTGTCTTTTGCTCCTGTAACACAAACCAACTTTCTTTCACCTTTTATGAACTGTTATGAACTTGCCCGTTACAAGTGCTATCCACTTCCTAAGTATTATTAAATGCCAAATAGTTCTATTTTTCTTAGCCTACTTAATTTATGTCTTTCTAGCACTCAGGCTTGGTCTTAACTGAATGCCCACTTCTTCAAGAAAGCTTTCCTCTATCTCTCAGAATGGGCACTCAATTCTCAATGCACCTTTCATAATAATGATCAAAGTCACAATTTTACATTTCTATAATTATTCCATTCAACTTCCCAATGCCGTCCAAGCTTCCATAACATCAATGACTATGCTAGTTTTAGCTCTCAATACTAATCCAAGTACTTGAAAGTCCAGGTCAATGCCACAAAGTAGTCTCGCTGCTTTAAAACACTATAGCAACTGATGGCAAATGGCTTAAGCCTCGATCAGTGTTTCTCAATCTTCTTCTAACCAGTCGTGTCCTACAGGTTGGCACCCTCGCCTTGTACAATGTCACAATGTCCCCCCATTTGTGTGACTTTTTTTCCACTTGTGGCTCTCTGGAATACCCTGTGAGTCCTCATGGGCTCTCAATTGAGAAATGTTGGTCTAAACCAAAGTTAACGGTTTCTCCTCTGATTATCAAAAACATCGTATGACTTTAAAAAGAGAGTAACAGAGGGGTCAGGGGGCAGCTGATAAAGGCCACATGCATGTGCCCTGAGTTCAACCGCTCGTCCCACAAGGTCCTCAGCGCTGCAGGATGTGCTCCTGGTGATCCCTAAGCACCGGAGGTGGAGGAAAGAAATGAAAGTAGGAAGGAAGCAGAGAGGAAAGAAGGAAACAAGGGAGATTTAAAGTCTTTGCTGAGGAAAAAGAGAATGTGATAGTGTTTTACTATTGTTTTAAAAAGGAGTCAACAAAAGAAAGCAGAAAATTCTTTTGACTTTTTCCAAAATACTGCTTCTCAACCTTTACTCTTTCTATTCCACATTCCTATACTACTACTGTTACTCCAGCTAGCCCAGTCAGTGCCTGTGGCCCCTAACATAGACATCACTACACAGCTTGTAGCATGACTTCTGAAGTAGCTAGTATGTAAAAAAGATGATTAAAATGGCACCTCAAAATATTCTGATACACTGTCCTTACCCATTTCTTTTTTGGTACCCCTCTCTCCCAAATATAACGGCAAGAAACCATGACATGGATGCCAACTGTATCTAATTTTACTATATAACCTATAATTTATATAAAATTATCTATTTTCATAATTAATAACAAAAGTGTTTTGGTGTTTTCTAAAGATATGACTGAGCAGAAGAGAAAACCTGGAAGAATACTCTAGACCAATTTAAATAACCCAGGAGCTGGAGCGATAGCCCAGAGGGTAGGGGCGTTTGCCTTGCGCGGCCGGCCTGTGCCGCCCGGGTTCGATCCCGGCATCCCATATGGTCCCCGAGCACCGCCAGGAGTCATTCCTGAGTGCAGAGCCAGGAGTAACCCCTGAGCATTGCCGGGTGTGACCCAAAAAAAGCAAAACACAAAAAAACAAAAAAAAAACCCCAAATTATAGAACTGTGATACTAATGGAATTTAAGTATTTATGCAGCAAATTTATTATATGAAACTTTACAGAGCTTTACATATTCGTCTTAATGTACATATCCTTAAAACAGTAACACTTGTGGAGTGATAGCCCAGTGGGTAGGGCGTTTGCCTTGCGTGGCCAACCCATGCCAGCCGGGTTCGATCCCGGCATCCCATATGGTTCCCTGAGCACCGCCAGGAGTAATTCCTGAGTGCAGAGCCAGGAGTAACCCCTGAGCATCGCCAGGTGTGATCAAAAAGCAAAAAAAAAAAAAAAAAACCAGTAACACTTGTCCAATCCATTTACCAAGATACAAAATAGGAACAGAAAGTATGTAAATATTTCTTAAGACTTTAAAACCTAAAAAAAAGTTGATAATATCTAGAACCACCTCTGGAATTCTGTAGCAAATAGCAGATCTACTCTGAGAGGCACTCCTGATAACTATCCTCTTTCTTCCACTTCCTTTGAAAACCCTAAAAACTGTTAATGTCCAAAGATTAATGCTACGATTAATAGTGAAATTAATTGTAATTTAAAAAATCAAACAAAAAAAACAAAATAGTTGGTCAGTTGGTCTCTCGCCATTTTCTACAATCTTTAGATGAAGGATTTGAAGCATGTTAAAATATGTTCACGTTGTAATCACTTAGCAATTTTTATTGAGAACACTACGGCCTAAGAAAGGGCAAGGAGTCAGAATACTTTAATATATTAGTGCCGGCTAGGGAAGCAGGCATGGGGGTGGGGAGGGGGAAATGAGGGTCACTGGTCGTGGAGCACACTGGTGGTGGTGGTACTGGTGTTGGACGATGAATATTCCTAACAACTGCATTGTGAAAAGCTTTGTACTTTATAAATCACGGTCCTGGTGATCCCTAAGCACCGTAAGGAATTTTTAAATAAAGTAGTTTTATTACTTTAATAAAATTAAACAGTCCTGGTGATCTCTAAGCACCATGAGGTTTTTAAATAAAGTAAAAAGATAAATTTAAAAAAAAACAGTATTATAATTTCTGGGGGGAAAGGTGGTGTACAACTTATAGAGCTTTATCATACTGATGTTAAATATTTAAAGATAAACAAACTAAGCACCTCCTACTTACAAAATAATCCTTTCTATAAAACTAAGTTTATATCTGATATCAAAAGATCTGTTTTTTTTTTTGTTTTCTGGTTTTTTTTTTTTTTTTTTTGCTTTTTTGGGTCACACCCAGCAATACTCAGGGGGTTACTCCCTGGCTCTGCACTCAGGAATTACTCCTGGTGGTGCTCGGGGGACCATATGGGATGCCAGGGATCGAACCCGGGCCAGCAAAAGCCAGCCACGTGCAAGGCAAACCCCATATCCGCTGGACTATTGCCACCCAAAGATCAGTTTTAAGGTTTCCTTAAGTTACAAAATCAGAATGAGATACTGTTTCACTTTCAAAAGCTATATATCCTCTTAAGATACTTCCAGTTACAAAATATATCAAAAATCTCAAGCTTGCGGAAAAGCTGCTTGTTCTGTAATTTAAAGCTAGAACACTCTTTATAAGAGCCATACACAATTTCCTATCTAAAAACACCCTAGAGGGGCGGAGCCCAGCGGGTAGGACATTTGCCTTGCATGCGGCCAGCCCATGCTGGCCTGGGTTCGATCTCCGACATCCAATATGACCCCGAGCACCGCCAGGAGTAATTCCTGAATGCAGAGCCAGGAGAAACCCTTGAGCATTGCTGGGTGTGACCCAAAAAAGGAAATGAATGAATGAATGAATGAATGAATGAATGAATGGAAACACCCTAGAAAGTATTATTAATCAAGAAATCAAGATAAAAGTTCTGATGCTAACATAGAACTGAGCATTAAATACAGACAAAAAATGCAAATGATGGTTTCTAAATTGTACGTAGTGCAACCCACAATGTGTGGGAGAAGGAGGAGAGAGAGGGGAGAGGAGAGGAGATAAGGAACCTGCCATTTAGGCAGTATGTGGGAGGGGGAGGGAATTGGGGACATGGGTGGTGGCTGGGGGCACTGGTGGAGGGCGGGGTGCTGGAACACTGTGTGACCGAAACCCCCAAGCGTGAACAGCATTGTAATTGTATATCTCACGGTGGTATAATAAAATGTTAAAAAAAAAAAAAGGAAATCAAGACAGTTTTATAAATTTAACCAAGGCATAATTTTCATCAGTACTTCCACTTCCAACCTTTTCAAAAAGAATGAATGAAATTAACAGCCTTTTTAGAGAAGAATTACAAGATCTCAGACATAAAAATAACTAATTAAAAACTAATAACACCACCTTTTCCACTGCTAACAGGAACAAGAAATACTAATCACTAAACAAAGATATGACGCAAAATCCAATATTCATACAGATTTTGAACCAACGGTATACAATTTCTCTTTAATTGAGATACTGTGGCTTACTATTGACAATGGTTTTTTGTGCATAGACTACTCAGTTACTACAACTGATTAACAATGATTTATTTGGAAAGTTAACGTTTCCAGAATTATCCATTCCCAGTATTATCCTTTTTATCAATCCAAAAGATCCATCTCCTTAACTAGTTAAGAAATGAGCTTGTGTAATAAAGTTAATCACAATTTCTAAAAATTGTCATATGCTCATCGAATTTTTTGAACAATGTAGGAAGCTTGTTTCTGATTTTAAACACCTACACTCCACTCCCTCCCCAAACCAAGATTAAACACTAAATCAAATACTGGTCCTTCAAAAAAAAAAAAAAAAACCCCACGGTTTGTTAAATACAGAACAGCATAAACAAAACCTCAGTGTTATAAGTCATTTTACTGTAAGGAATTTTGGAGATAGCTGACTGTAACTTAAGAACAAAAAAGTAAACCGAGGAGGATATGGCATTATCGTGACTGTCCCACTAAATTTTCCTAAGAGCATCGATCAAATTACCCCTAAAGAGCTCATGCATGCAGCAGGACTAGCAGGTCTCTGCAACAATGGACGTTTACCTTAAATAGTTCAGGCTAATCGAGGCGCTATCTGTCCAGGTCATAAGAAACCTCGTATGTCAATATTAAGTGTATCCAAAAACTCAAACGTTAAAAGGTGGCTTAACTTCTTCTTAGGACAGAACTCCTCTGAGCTCTTCTTGGGTTTGCTAATGAAATATTTATGAGCAGGCTGGTGTAATTGGCCAGTTCCCTCCCTCCTGGACACTAGGAGAGTGAATGACGGTACTCCAGAGACGTAATGCAGATTCTGCACCCTCCTTTCTACCTCCTATCTCAGGTCCCTGCAAACCTGTAACCCACCCCTGGCGCCTTTCAATCCCGGATGCCGCAGCGGGTAGATTCCTAGGATTGTTACACAGAGCTGTTTAATGGGACCTGATGACACCGAGCTGCCTGGCGCTGAACATCACCCACCACGGTGCCCACCGCTCACCTCCAGCTTGTGGTTGATTTGGGACACAGTCTGGGCTTTGTGACAAAGCTGCGCAAAGCAGGAGCTCAGGCTGGTCATCTTCTGTCGCCCCTCGTAAGTGATGTCCGCCTGATCCGGATCGATCTCGCCCAGGAGCAGATCCACATCTACAAAGGCCTTGTCGAACTCCTTCTCCAGCACCTCCAACCATCGGAACATAGACACCCCGCCGGGGGAGACCCCCCACCGCGCAAGAGGCACCCCCGGGGCCCCCTCCGGCTCCAGCCGGGCACGGGCCGCCCGCCGACATGGCGCCGTCTAGGGGCCTCCTTCGACTGCTGCTGACCGCCCCCCACCGCCCACCAGGCGCGAGAAGAACTGCTGGAACTGCGGGGACCCCGCGCACGCACGCTCCGACGGTCCCCTCCTTTCCCCTCGCGCGGCTAACGCCGGCAATGCTGGAACCGGGCGGCGAGAGCAGTGAAGCAGAGGCAGCAGCGGTGGCACACGGAAGACACGGCCATCCCACCTCCCGGCCCGCCCCGCTGCGCATGCGTGGCAGAGACCTGGGCGGGCGCAGCCCGGAGGGAAGAAATGGGCGGGGTTAGGATGCCGCGCTGGCCTATGAAAGGCGTCCGCTAGGGGCCGGACGGTCAGCCGCCATATTGACAACTGGCAAACTCCAGACGGAATCCTTAGGGAACCCACCGGCATGCCGTCGGCTTCCCTAGTTGGAAAGGCCATAGAAGACAAGGGTGTCCACGTAGCAGAAAGGAAGGGCTTCCGCCCGTTTGACTTCATAGTGGGCGGGAGCCGTTCGGAACCTTACGGGAAAGTTACTCCTTTGACGTCCGGGACTGGGAAAAGGTGGTGTGGGCATGCGCCAAGGACACGTTTTCCCTTTTCCCTGTAGTTGCAGTTTAGGATGTGATGGGTGGGGTGAGTGGATCCTCGCGCTCTTCTTGGTTATCTCTTTAGAGCGCTTGACTCTAAATTCCGGAGGAGCCTGCTTACTGCGACACGTACAGCAGCAAATCAAATTTTTCTAAATTAATAAGTAGCCTTTTGTCTTTGTAGAATAAGTGAGGGGCGGGATACAGACTTCCAATCTTGCACCATCATGTGTAGTAGCCTTACCAACTTAACTTTTTTTTCTGTTTAGCTCAAAGACTTAGAGTTCAAAATTCACTTACCGAGGGCGAGAGAGACAGCTCAATGGGCTAGAGTATGTGTCGTGCCTGTAGCCTGGGTTGATCTCTGGTACCGCTTATGAACGCTGCCAGGGGTGACTTCCAAGCATCAAGTGGGGGGAGAGTCTGGGCATGGTTAGGTTGGGCCAAGAACAAAAAAAGTGGGAAAGGTGTGGGGGTTTTTTAATTTATTTTTTTCACAATTACAAAGATATACAATTAAAAAGTTCATATTTGGGTTTTGGTCATACAGTGTTCCAGCACCCATCCCTGCACCAGTGCCCATCTCCCACCACCAACGTCCCGGTTCCCTCCACCCCCTCCCACAGCCCGTCTTCATGGCAGGTTCTTCATTTCTTTCCCTTTCTCTCTCTCTTTTCCTCCCTTCCAGACTGTGGATTACAGAACATACATTAAAGGGTTGTCATGTGTATCTTTTTGCCTGTACTTAATGCTCAGTTCTAGGTTGGCATTACTACCCTCGACAATTGTTAGCACATTGTTCCATTTTTCTGTCTTACCTAGCCTCTGACTCCCACACGTTTGTGATAATTTCCACCTTTGACAAGACCTCCTGATATATGTTTCACTTGACCTTGGATATTGGTATCATAATATGTACATATATATTTATGTTATGCAGATAAATGCAGTCATTCTGTATCTGTCTCTCTCCTTCTGGCTAATTTCGCTCAACATAATCTCCATGTCCATCCATTTATAGGCAAATTTTAAAACTTCATTTTTCGTAACAGCTGCATAGTATTCCATTGTGTAGATGTACCAAAGCTTCTTTATCCAGTCATCGATTTTCGGGCACTCTGGTTGCTTCCAGATTCTGGCTATTGTGAATAATGCTGCTATGAACATAAAAGTAGGGATGGTGTTTCCGCTGCAGTATTTTTGGTTTCCCAGAGTAGATTCCCAGGAGTGGTATGGCTGGGTCAAACGGTAGTTCAATTTCTAGTCTTTGGAGGAATGTCCATATTGTTTTCCAGAAAGGCTGTACGAGCCGGGCATTCCCACCAACAATGGATGAGTATCCCCTTTTCCCCACATCCATGCCAGCACTTGTTGTTCTTGCTCTTTTGAATATGTGCCAGTCTCTAGGTGTAAAGTGGTATCTCATTGTTGTTTTGATTTGCATCTCTCTGATGATTAATGATGATGTGCATTTTTTCATATTTTTTTGGCTGATTTCTTCCTTGCTGAAGTTTCTGTTCATTTCTTCTCCCCATTTTTTGATGGGGTTGTTTGTTTTCTTCTTGGAAAGTTCTACCAGTCACTGTTTCTTTTGAGGTGCAGAAGCTTTTTAGTTTCATGTAGTCCCATATGTTCATCTTTTCTTCCTAGTTGCTTTGTTAGTGATGTTTCACCTTTGAAGATGCCTTTAGCTTCAATGTCGTGGAGGGTTTTTCCTATATTTTCTTCAATGTACTTTTAAGGATTCAAGTCTGATATTGAGATCTTTAATCCATTTTGATCTGATATTCCGTGCAAGGTGTTAGACACAGGTCCAAATTCATTTTTTTACATGTTGCTGCCCAGTTTTCCCAACACCACTTGTTGAAGAGGCTTTCCTTACTCCATTTTGGACTCGCTGCACCTTTATCAAACATTAAATGATCATGTGTTTGAGGTTGGGTATCAGGATACTCAATTCTATTCCATAGGTCCACAGTCTGTTTTTATTCCAATACCATGCTGTTTTAATTACTACTGCCTTGTAGTACAGTTTGAAGTTGGGAAAGGTGATGCCTCCCATCTTCTTTTTCCCGAGGATTGCTTTAGCTATCCTTGGGGGTTTATTGTTCCATACAAATTTCAGGAGTGTTTGGTCAATTTCTTTGAAGAATGTCATGGGTATCCTGATAGGGACTACAGTGAATCTGTACAAAGCTCTAGGGAGTATTATCATTTTGACAATGTTGATTCTCCCCATCCATAAGCAGGGAATATGTTTCCATTTCCTTGTGTCCTCTTTTATCTCTTGGAGCAGTGTCTTGTAGTTTTCTTTTGTACAGGTCCTTTACACGCTTGGTTAAGGTGATTCCTAGGTATTTGATTTTCTGTGGCACAATTATGAATGGAATCATTTCCTGAATAACCCTTTCTTCTCTTTTGTTATTTGTATATAGGAAAGCCACCGATTTTTGGGTGTTGATTTTGTATCCTGACACTCTACTATATGCGTCTATTGTTTCTAGGAGTTTTTTGGTAGAGAGTTTAGGGTTCTTTCATGTATAATATCATGTCATCTGTGAATATTAATAGCTTGACTTCTTCCATGCCTATCTGGATGCCCTTAATGTCCTTTTCTTCTCTGATTGCTATGGCAAGTACTTCCAGTACTATATTGAATAAAAGAGGTGAGAGTGGGCAACCTTGTCTTGTCCCTGATCTCAGGGGGAAGCCTTTCAATTTTTCCCCATTTAAAATGATGCTCACTGTGGGCTTTTGGTAGATGGCTGTAACTATCTTGAGGAAAGTCCCTTCAATTCCCATTTTCAGGAGCATTTTAATCATGAACGTATGCTGGATCTTGTCAAATGCTTTCTCTGCGTCTATTGATAGAATCATATGGTTTTTATTTTTTCTCTTATTGATACAATGTATTATATTGATAGACTTGCGAATGTTGAACCATCCTTGCATTCCCAGAATGAATCCTACTTGGTCATGAGGTATCCATTTCTTTATTCATTTCTTCTAGATTCTCATGTTTCATGGCATACAGGCTCTCAAAGTAATCTCTGATGATCTTTTGGATTTCTGTGGTTTCTGTTGTGATGTCACCATTTTTATTTCTGATTCTGTTTATTTGGGTTCTCTCTTTCCCTGTCCTTACAAGTCTTGCCAATGGTTTGTCAATCTTGTTTATTTTTTCAAAAAACCAGCTCTTGGTTTCATTAATCTTTTGGATTGTTTTTTTTTTTTTTTTTGGTTTCCAACTCATTGATTTCCTCTCTAAGTTTTATTATTTCCTTTTTTCTTCCTGGGTTGGGCTCCTTTTGTTGGTCTTTTTCTAATGTCTTCAGCTGTGTAGTCAGGTTATTTATGTGGGCCCTTTCTTGTTTCCTGATGAATGCTTGCAGAGCTATAAACTTCCCTCTTAACACGGCATTTGCCGTGTCCCACAAGTTCTTATAATTGGTGTCTTCATTTTCATTTGTTTCCAGAAATCTTTGGATTTCTGGTTTGATTTCTTCTGTGACCCATTTGTTGTTCAGGAGTGAGCTGTTCAGTTTCCAGGTTTTTGGTTTGACTCCCTGTTTCTGTGTATGGTTAACTTCCATTTTCAGTGCATCATGGTCTGAAAAGATAGCTGACACAATTTCTATCTTTTTTATTTTATTGAGGTATGCTTTGTGGCTCAGCATGTGGTCTATCTTGGAGAATGTTCCATGTGCACTAGAGAAAATGTGTATTCAGCTTTTTTGGCATGAAAAGCCCTGTATATATCCACTAGTCTCTCTTCCATTTCTTCCTTCAGGGCCAATATTTCCTTGGTGAGTTTCAGTCTTGTTGATCTATCCATCGTTGATAGAGCAGTGTTGAAGTCTCCAACTATTATTGTGCTACTGTCAATGTCTTCTTTGAGGTCTCTTAGCAGTTGTTTTATATATTTTGCTGGCCCCTTGTTGGGTGCATATATGTTTATTAGTGTAATTTCTTCCTGGTGTACACTACCCTTAAGTAATAAGAAATGGCCTTCGTTGTCCCTTCTAATCTTTTTCAGCCTGAAGTCTATATTATCTGATACTAATATGGCCACACCAGCCTTTTTGGAGGAGTTGTTTGCATGGAGAATGGTCTTCCACCCTTTGATTTTGAGTCTGTGTTTGTTCTGATTATTCAGATGCGTTTCTTGTAGACAGCAGAATGTTGGGTTCAATTTTTTAATCCATTTTGTCACTCTGTGTCTCTTAATTGGTGCATTTAGACCATTGACATTGAGCAAGATTATTGTCATTGGATTTTGTGTCATCTTTCTGTTTGTGCTTGTTGTGCTTATGGGTTTGGTCGTATTACAGTAGACCCTTCAGACCTTCTTTTAAGGTTGGTTTTGAGTCCATGAAGTTCCTGAGTTGTTGCTTATCCATGAAGTTGTGTATCTTTCCTTCATATCTGAATGTGAGTCTGGCCGGGTAAAGAATTCTTGGTGAGGCCTGCAGTTCATTGAGCCTTTTCACAATATCCCACCATTGTTTTCGGGCTCGGAGTGTTTTATCAGAGAAATCTGCTGTAAATCTTAGAGATGTTCCTTTGTATGTGATTTCCTTCTTTGATCTTGCTGCTTTCAGTATTCTATCTCTATCTATAGTTTTTGTCATTTTAATTAAGATGTGTCTTGGAGTATTCTTGTTGGGGATTCTTTTTAGCTGGTATCCTACAGGCCTCCTGGATCTTGAGGCAAGCGTTCTTTAGTTCCAGGAACTTCTCAGCAATGATGGCTTTGACAATTTCTTCTTCATCAGGGTTTTCTTCTTGCCCTTCTGGGACCCCAGTGATCCGTATGTTGTTTCTTCTGGCTTCATCCCGATTATCTCTTGTTGTCTGTTCGGTAATTGTGAGTCTTTTTTTTCTATCTTCTGGTGTTGTGTAGAGAATCTTTGGAACTCGTCTTCAAGATCACTAATTCTTTCTTCAGTAGCTATTATTCTGCTATGATGGCTTTCCACTGTGTTTTTCATTTCATTTACCTCATTTTTAATATCTGTCATTTCCATTTGCATTTTCCTCACTTCTTCTATCATGTCCTCTTGTATTTTATTGATTTTGCATTCCATTGCTTCTTTGAGTTCCTTATGCATCCTTAACAATTCTTTCCGAAATTCCTTATCAGAGAGGTTATACAACTCATTGGTATTCTTCGCTCATCTGGACTAGTGACTTCACTCACAGAGCTTGATGGAATTTTGGGTTGCTTTACCATTATGACTATTGTAGGTTGCAAATGTGAGTTCTTGGGTGACTAGATAGTACAGTTAGTAGGTGTCTGGGCTGTTTGCAGAGTTTGGGTGGGTGGCAAGGATGTAGGTACAAAGGTTCACTGGTACCTCATGCAAGATAGATAGTAAGAGGATCGCACAGACGCACTAAGCGTCCATTCAGTTTTGAGTATTGGGATGTGGGTGTAGGGTTCTGGCCTGTTCCCTGGGGCTGATTGGGTCCGCGGAGACGCCAAGGATCACACACACACTTGTGGGGGAGGTTGCAGACATTTCTGGAAGCACAGGGCCCAAGGGGTCTTGGGTGAAACCAAGGCAGTTTGCCTCTGTTCCCGTTGATGGAAGTTCACGCTGTTCCCTGGGGCTGATTGGGTCCACGGAGACGCAGGGATCACGCACACACACCTTTGGGCAAGGTTGCAGACTTTCCCGCAGGTGTGGGTTTTTGTTATGTTCTTTTTGTTTGTTTGTTTGCTTGCTTTTGGGTAACACCTGGCAATGCTCAGGGGTTACTCCTGGCTCTGCACTCAGGGCTTACACCTGGTGGTGCTCGGGGTCAGCCGTGTGCGAGGCAAACGCCCCTACCCGCTCTGCTATCTTCTGGCCCCAAGTTGTTATTTATTTATTTATTTATTTGTTTGTTTGTTTGTTTTACTTTTTGGATTGAACCCGGGTTGACCATGTACAGCCCCTGACCCCAAGTTTTTAAACTTGACTTTAAGGTGCTTACTTTCAGTGCTTGGCATTATGGATTCCCCGTCACAGCACAGGTCATACATTTTGGAAAGTTTTACTTCAGAAACTTCTTTTGGCAAGTGGTGAAGGGGGAGGAAGAGATCTAACCCAGCAATGTTCAGGGGTTACTCCTGGCTCTGCAGTCAGGATTATTCTTGGTGGTACTTGGGGTACCATATGGAATGCCAGAGCTTGAACCTAGGTCGCCCCATGCAATGCAAAAGCTCTCCCCACTATGCTATCACTTTGGCCCCAGAAATAGTATTCTTATAGACAGTATAGACGATAAGGATTCAGAGTCCAAGTAGGCTATCGAATGCAGAGCCTTCTTTGAGAGAGACAATGAATGAGAGAATGAGACATAGCTCTGAAGAAGTCTAACCCTGATACTATAACTTTTATTTTAATTTTTTATAGCTACAACTTTTAATTTTTGTGATACTCTTGTGTTTAGTAACTGCGCTTTACAGTTCTCATTCATTCGCAATCACTTCAAGAGAATAGCTCAATCTTGGAAACGGATGGAGAAACCAGTGTGATTAAGGCAAAGCAGGCTGGTAGGAACTGTGTGTACCCCACTGCCTAAGAGGGACATTTTATGGCCAATTACAGACTCTTGCAATCAGTTCGTTGGCTCAGTCACTGTAAACCCCTTGCTAATGTAATTGCCAATAAGGAATAAGAAATTATACCTTGAATTTGCTCTGTGGGTATTGCAGGGCACACAGATAAATATCCAGTTAATAAAGTTCTTTGGCTTAAACAAACAGAGCTAAGCAAAATTAACCATGAGATCCGTGCCTTAAGCATGAATGAACATCTGAACACAGGTTTGGTTACACAATAGATCATAAAGTAGATTCACATCTTTCCCCATTCCTTTGCAAATTAATTTTCATGTGGAGTATTTGCAAGAACATTACTACAGCTGTCAAATTTTCCCCCCCTTTGCTCTACATATGGTAGAGCTATTAGTGCATTTTCAGGAATTTGAAGTAAATTTAAAATTGTGAGGGATATACCTAAAGTTGGGATAATAATAATGGTATGTAGGAGAAAAGGGGACTCACCCATTGTTGGTGGGAATGTCGACTGGTACAGCCTTTTTGGGAAAACAATATGGACATTCCTCCAAAGACTAGAAATTGAGCTCCCATTTGACCCAGCCATACCACTCCTGGGAATATACCCTGGGAAGCCGAAAACAACACAGCAGAAACACCATCTGCACTTTTATTTTCATAGCAGCACTATTCACAATAGCCAGAATCTGGAAACAACCAGTATGCCTGAGAACTGATGACTGGATAAAGAAACTTTGGTATATCTACCACAATGGAATACTATGCAGCTATTAGGAAAAATGAAGTTATGAAATTTGCCTACAAATGGTTGGACATGGAGAGGATCATGTTCAGTGAAATTAGCCAGAAGGGAAAAAAAAACATATAGAATGACTGCATTTATTTGCATGACATAAATATATATATATGTATAGATAAATATATATATTTGTAGATACATATATATATACATATTCTGATACCAATATCCAAGGTCAGGCAAAACATGGATCAGGAGGTATTTCAAAGGTGGAAATTACCACAAACGTGGGAATCAGAGGTTAGGTAAGACAGAGCATGGAACAGTGTGCTAATAATTGTCAAAAGTATTAATAACAACCTAGAACAGCATTAAATACCAGCAAAAAGATACACATGATAACCTCTAAATGTATATATTGTAACCCACAATGTGTAAGGGAAGGAAGAGAGAAAGAGAAAAGACAGAGATAAAGAGCCTGCCATAGAGGCAGACTAGGGGAGGAGGAGGGAATCGGGGATATTGGTGGTGGGAAATGGGCACTGGTGGAGGGATGGGTGCTGGAACACTGTATGACCAAAATCCAAACATAAACATCCTGTATATCTCATGGTGGTATAATAAAATATTTTTTAAAATGGTATGCAATTATTTAGTATATACTGTGTGTTTTAAAACATTGTGCTGTTTACTTCTTCCACCCTCACAAAATCCTGTAGATGTCATTACTGTTTTAATTGTTTCTTAATGTGTTTGTTTATGCAGTGCAGTGTTAGGAACTGAATCTAGAGTCTCTCACACAGAGCATATGCTCAGTTACTGAGCCACATCCCAGTTTGTTGTCACTTTTTTTCATATGTAAGCTAGAGAAGAGAGACTCACATACATGGGGCAGAGCTGCTACTGGCTCTCCCTGTGCACAGCTAATCACAAGGCACCTGGGAGGGGAGGCGGGTTCTAGCCCTGGCCTGTCACCCCAGCAGAGCCTCACAAGAAGCCAGAGGAACCCCCACACCCCCTGAGGGGCTGCCATTTTTCACATCCGACTCCCCACTCGTCAGAGTTCCACCCAGCAGAAGAGCTGATCACAAGCCCAGTTCATCAATAAATGCTCAAGATTAGAGGTGACTACAAGAGTATCCCACTCACATGGCAGAGTCTGGCAAGCTACCTGTGTCTTTTTGATATGCCAAATACCAGTAACAATTATAGACCTCATTCCCATGACCTGATGGAATGGTTTGAGGCTCTTCATGTTCCTGGAGCTAGCAGATGCCCTTAGGCTACACTAGCATGTGGAGATGGAGATGCTTCTGGTGCCCGCTCAAGTAAATCGATGATCAATGGGAAGAAAAGTGATACAAGTGAAGTGAAACTAGAGAACTTAAATACCTCAGTAAACCCAAAGAACTTAAAGTGGGTAGAGATGAGATTTCAATCTAGGTATCTTTTTCTCAAATTTCTTGGCTGGTAATTATGGGGTATAAAAAGGATAAGGGACTCTATACCTTCTTTGTAAAAATTACTAGAATAATTTGGTTAAAGTCTAAAAAAATCCCAAACTATTTTTACTAGGCCATTTATTTTCCAGAGACCCATCCTAACATGCAAAAAATATAACTTGATACTTATTTCCTACTACTACTCTTCATATGGTTTATTAGTGAAACTAACGTTAATAAGTTCTGATACATGGGGCAGAGCTGCTACTGGCTCTCCCTATGCTCTGCTGTGGGAGCATATGAGGCAACCAGGAGGGAAGACAGGTTCTAGCCCTGACCAACCATCCCAATAGAGCCTCCCAAGAAGCCAGAGGAATCCCCACACCATGAGGGCAGTCATTTTCAACATCCAGACTCCACAGCTCGTCAGAACTCCACCCAAGAGAGAAGCTGATCTCAAGCCTGCTCGTCAGAGTCTCACCCTATAGAGAAGCCTATTTTAAGCCCAGGTATGCTCAAACCAGAGACACAGATAAACAGGACAGAGCTGCTATCAGCTCTCCCTGTGCTCTGCTGATCATGAGGCATCCGGGAGGGAGGGCAAGTTCTGACCCTGGCTCACCATCTTAATAGAGCCTCACAAGAAGCCAGAGGAACCCCCCACAACCATGAGGACAGTTATTCTCAACATCCGGACTCCACAGCTAGTCAGAGCTCCACCCAAGAGAAAAACCAATCTCTCCCCATTGCAAAGCAGCTGTGCATCAGTTCATCATCAGTAAATGCACAAGATGAGAGCCTACTACTAAGAGTCTACCACCTGCACAGCAGAGGCTAGTAAGCTACGCCGTTTAGTATTTGATATGCCAAAAACCAGTAACAATTATACACCTCATTCCCATGACCTGAGCGAATGGTTTGAGGCTCTTCGTGTTCCTGGAGCCAGGAGATGCCCTTGGGCTACACTAGCACAAAACAGAACTTACGGAGATGTTACTGGTGCCCGCTCGAGCAAATCAATGAACAACAGGAAGACAAGTGATACAAGTGATATATGGTTTATACTAAAAAATAAATTTTATTTAAGCATTTCACTTGATGTGTGGATTAACTGAAATGCATTCTAAATATATTTTTAAATAATCTGATCCTTGGCGATTACCTCCCATTTTTAGGCTGCAGAAACCAGCACCATTTCGGTTCACACCTTTAGGACTACAAGTCACTCACAACTTTTTTTTCTCAGAATAATTTTATCTCACAACTGTTGCTTCTCATTACCACATGGTATAGCCTGTGCCACATCCTATGCTTGCCATCTGGTTACAACTGAAAGTGCTCAGGGGTATTGTCTATGTAAGCACTATCTTTTGTCCACACTGATTAGGGCTTAATTTTTTCTGCAAGTCACAGACTAACATGGAAGTTAAAAGCAAAGATGGATGTTCAAGTGCTGCCATCTGTTGTTAGTGTGCTATACCTGCTACTACTCTGGAATTTGGCTTTGTGTATAATCCCCAGTATTTGTGGGACTTATTTTCCCAGGGAAAATAAATTCCTAATACATCCATTTACAATATAATTGAAAGAAACATCCTATAACTTTGCCTTGAATCCAGTTATGTAATAAAAATTATATAACTTAAATGTGAGTCTTTTAAAGGTATATTTACTAAAGTTTTACAATATTTTACTAAGAATATATAAGGTAGGGACTAAGAAAATAAAATGAGAAGATGCTAAGGATTTCTGTGAGCGTATTGGAGTCATAGTACAGCGGTAGGGTATTTGCCTTGCACATAGCCGACCCAGCTTCAATCCTGGCATCGCATATCATCCCCGACCACCACCATGAGTAATTCCTGAGTGCAAATCCAGGGGGTAACCTCTGGCATTGCCAGGTATGACCCAAAAAGCAAAAAAAAAAAAAAAGTAAACAAATAAAAATAAAGATTTCTGTGATAGCTATAAACATGTGGAATAAGTTCAATAATAAAGTTATTACAATTGTCTTCTTAGAACATTCTATAAGATACTTACCTGGCAGGGGAGATACCATGATCAAGAACATTCTATAAGTGCTGGACTGTCGGGGCGCTCCGCCGGGGTCCCCGACAGTGCCGGGAAGCGAAGTTCCCTTCTACCTCCGGGCCGGCGAGGAATGGATGAGCACTCAGGGATCCGATGAGGTTTTAAAAGACTTTACTTATCACAGGTTCAGGCATACAAATCAGCAAAAGGAAAAACCCGATGCTTAGGATTCCAGGCTAGAACCCCAGCCACGTGTAGGCCAAGATGGCAACCACCACGTGTGAAACTTCCAAGGGGAATAATCGCTCACAAGGCGAAATCCCACTGGGAAGAAGAAGCCTGGGAGAGCGGGAACCTGCAAGTTTATACCCCCAGCAACTCAGACCTTCCTCCCATTGTTATGGAAAGCAGGGAGGGTCCAATGCCCTTAGGTAGTCCCTCCCTGCATTTCACCTAGGGCCTTTACTGTGCTAATGTTTTGAGCAGGGAATGCCTTTGAAATGTAGAGAAGGGGGTTTCTGAGATGGCATGTCACTGTACCAAAGATCAACACCAATGCCAGTTAAATATTTCTCCAAGCCTTCACAAGTCTCCTCTACTTCATTGTAGTTTTATATTTTATCAGGGAGCCATGCTTGTTTGTTTGGAAGCAAACAGCATTTCTCTCTGGTCTAATTACTTAGGTGTCCTTACGTGGCCAGGCTAATATGCTGGTAAGATCTAGCTAGTCCCACGATGATTGTGATAGCATGGGAGAATATTTATACCAGCTAGTACAGCATACATGGTCAGATAAACTGCCACATTTAGACTACCCCCTTATCTACGGAGTGATCTGCGGGAGGCAATCCAGAGCAGATGCAGCGGCCCTTAGGAGTCCTGCAACAACTCCCCTGATTAGTTTACTAATAAAAATTGAAAAGGTAAGAAATATTTAGTAATGTACAGAAAATTAAGATAAGAAAAAACAATTCCAATTGCAAAATGATAATACATGTTACTTTAGGATCCTAACTTGTTTTTGGACCCAAAGCAAAGTTCAAGATAAAGTGTTTTTAGCTGTCTGATTATAACGGACTATAGTTTGCACTGTCCATAATTTGTGAGAGTCAATTTGCTATATTTTATGTAAAGTCGGGTGTCTGGAACAAAGTCTGTGGGGCTACTTCTGGAACAGCAATATCGGTGATCATATGAGTATGAGTCTTTGGAGAGCAGCGATCAGGAACTCGTTGAATTGTCAGGAACACTGGATTGGATCTCAGGAACACTGGAACAAGTATCTCGAATTCTGGAACAGGAGTCTTGAGTGCTGGAACAGGTGTCCGGAACATCGGTGTAATATCTTGAACTCTGGAACAGGAGTCTTGAACGCTGGAGCAGGTGTCTGGAACATCAGTGTGGGATCTTGCAGGGCTTCTTTAGCAAGTGGACACTGGCACCGGTAACTGCACCTGTAGCTTAATTTTAGGCGAGACAAAAACACTTTTCGAGGTTAATCACAAGTAGGGATTTTAAGGCTTTGGCAGGAATTTAAGAACATGAAGAAACTTTAACACTTTGTGAAAGGAAACATTAGGAAAAACTTTTTTTGCAGATTATTAAATTTTTTGGTGAGCACTGTTTTAGGAGTCTCATAGTATTGAGCAGTGTAGCGCAAGTTTACTGCATTTCAATATCTCATCCTGTGAACAGAATTATTAGAAAAACAATTTTTCATTGATTTAGCAGACATTTTTGTAATGAGCACTGTGATCAGAGTCCAAAGCCTCGAGCAACATAGAAAGAATCTGCAGCAGCCAAGTTCTTTTTCTGTAAATCTTTGAAAAAAAAGCATTAAAATTTTTTATTAGTTGTTAGCAGATTTTGATATTGAGCACTATACTTGGAGTTCACCCTTTTTTCTCCTTTTTTAATTTTTTAATTTTTTATTATTTTTTTTTACCTGTAAACAAAACATTAGAAAGCTTATTAGTTTTTAAAACCTTGACACTGAACATCATACACGGCAGTCTATTTTTTCTTTAAAACCTGAAGAAACTTCATTAGTCATTTTTATAGATAAAAACCTTAGAAAAGTCTTACAAAATATCTTCTTCTTGAGGGTTATTCAGGTGCTTTCACCTTTAAACACTTCAAAGCAGCAAGGAAATATTAAGACACTTACACATTAAACACTTAGAAAATACATATTTTTATGGTACCTTTTTTTGGAGGGTTATTTAGGTGCTTTTACCTATAAACTCGCTCCAGGGCAGTTTTTTTTTTTTTTTTTTTTTTTTTTAAGAAAGAAAGGGGTTATCTCCAGCGAAAGCATCAACAGGCTGCAATGCAAGGTTATTTTTATTAAAGACGAACCAAGATTAACAGGCTGCAAAGCAAAATTGTTGTTATTTAAGATGGACCATGTTTAACAGGCTGCAAAGCAAGGTTATCATTATTAAGAAATGAACCAATTCGGGAGGTTTGAGCAGTTTGCAATTTAAAATTAAGACTTTATATTGAAAGAAATTAGGTGCTTTTAAAGCTGCAAGCCATTTATGAACAGTTTTTACTTAGGTGAATTTACTGGTTTTTGAGTCTGCATCAGTGTTTCTTAGCGGCTCTCCTTGAGACAAGTTTAAGGTGAATAATGTTAAAGATACCTGTTTTTTGTTGCTTTAATAATCGAATTTTGAAAGTTTTTTGAGCACATTTAACACTTTGTCTTTAGCCATAACATTTACCATAAATCATTCGCCAAAACTACCCATTTGCCATAAGTCATTTGCCATAAATATCCAATTACATAACTTAATTGTCTGCAAACCTCCAGCCACGTGGGACGGAGCACAGACAAATAAAAGGCGGACAATTTAGTCCGGTTTATCTTTATGGAAAGCTATGGTACTTATGAAGGTGGCAGGCAGCTGTAGATTGAGCCTAAAGCTTTTTTCCAGCTGAATTAAGTAAAGATGCCACCAAGAAATCTGTCTTTTCATTTCCTTAAACCAAAGGTCCAGGAAAGCATGTACTTTTAAACTTAACAACTTGCTCTCCAGTACTTGCACTCTGCTCCCGTTGGGGGAGGTGCAGTTTTATCACAAGAATCACAAGAGTTAGCATCAGAAAAGACCAAAATAAAGAATGGTTTTGAGGAATGTCGCGAAGCTCCCAGAGCTTTGCTCTTTGATTGTTAAATTTAGAACAGGAGGAACTACGAGCCTTTAGAGGCCTGGACAGGCTCCAGGAATTAATCTGTTCCTTCCCATCCTTATTAGAGTTTGTAATCACTTTAGGGAATCCCTCATCTTGAGATCCAGTCTCCATCAGAGGGGCATCTTCAACTTTGGAGGTATTAACTCCGGGCAGATTCTCAGTTTGAGAGTCTGCCTCCTCTGGAGGTTTCTTTTCTTCCTCTAGGTTATCGTCAAGCTTTAAAATTTGTTTGCTAGATTTAATTTCATGACTTTCTGAAAGAAAAGCCGGAGTTACAAAAGTTACCACTTTTACTAGCACCTGAAGAAACAGGTGAAGCCAGAACAAAGAAAAAACTTCCTGGAAGGAACTCATTTTTAACTCACGGTTTGAATGCTGCTCCCAGCTTTAGGAAAAGTTCATCAACATCTCGGTGGAAACTTTAGATGCTTCGGCCCACCCAGGGACGCCAAATGTCGGGGCGCTCCCCGGGGTCCCCGACAGTGCCGGGAAGCGAAGTTCCCTTCTACCTCCGAGCCGGCGAGGAATGGATGAGCACTCAGGGATCCGATGAGGTTTTAAAAGACTTTACTTATCACAGGTTCAGGCATACAAATCAGCAAAAGGAAAAACCCGATGCTTAGGATTCCAGGCTAGAACCCCAGCCACGTGTAGGCCAAGATGGCAACCACCACGTGTGAAACTTCCAAGGGGAATAATCGCTCACAAGGCGAAATCCCACTGGGAAGAAGAAGCCTGGGAGAGGCGGGAACCTGCAAGTTTATACCCCCAGCAACTCAGACCTTCCTCCCATTGTTATGGAAAGCAGGGAGGGTCCAATGCCCTTAGGTAGTCCCTCCCTGCATTTCACCTAGGGCCTTTACTGTGCTAATGTTTTGAGCAGGGAATGCCTTTGAAATGTAGAGAAGGGGGTTTCTGAGATGGCATGTCACTGTACCAAAGATCAACACCAATGCCAGTTAAATATTTCTCCAAGCCTTCACAAGTCTCCTCTACTTCATTGTAGTTTTATATTTTATCAGGGAGCCATGCTTGTTTGTTTGGAAGCAAACAGCATTTCTCTCTGGTCTAATTACTTAGGTGTCCTTACGTGGCCAGGCTAATATGCTGGTAAGATCTAGCTAGTCCCACGATGATTGTGATAGCATGGGAGAATATTTATACCAGCTAGTACAGCATACATGGTCAGATAAACTGCCACATTTAGACTACCCCCTTATCTACGGAGTGATCTGGGGGAGGCAATCCAGAGCAGATGCAGCGGCCCTTAGGAGTCCTGCAACACTGGACAACATGGCTATGTCTACTTGTGTAAAAACTTTTTATGGAATTTCCATAAAAGTACATGATAGTGTTAAATCCATGGAAAATTACTCCTAACCTAAAGATAGAGTTACAATGAACATGATCTGATTGATTTGATAAATACAGTGTATTTTCAGGCTTTGAGAATTATTTTACTTTGGGGACTGGAGAGTTAGTACAGCAGGTAAGACACTTGCCTTGCATGCAGATGCCTGGGTTCAATCTTAGGCACTACATATGGTTCCCAAGCACCACCAAGAGTGATCCCTGAGTGCAGAGCCAGGCATAAGTCCTGAGCACTGCCAGGTGTGTGGCCCAAAAACACCTCCTCTCTTTAAAAAAAAGAGAATTATTATACCCATTTTCAGGTAAATGAAACTTCACCAGATACTATCTTTCATGTTCTGTTCCCCAAACCTGAAAATGGAAAAAAAACCAAAAGCAATTAAAGATAATTTTAACTATGTTTATTTCTTTCAAATCTCAAAGACTTAAACTGTTTTTCTAGTGTTACCTGATCTACATTCCTCATTTACCCTTGCCCACAGTTCCAATTTTAGTTCAACATTATCTAAAACCACCAATTTATCAATGATGTCAGAGTTTACTAGTCATTAATTATGCTTCTTTCATCTACTGTCAACTCACTGTTTATTTTTCAGATGGTCAGTCTCTACAGATCAAACACAGACTACCCTCATCAGCCTCTGTCCTTTATGTTCTTTAAGGTTAGTCATAAGAGGGGACAAAACTATTGTATTCGGGTACCCTTTATTGTTATCTTTTATTTTCCCTTAGATTAAAAAGTATAATACTTCTTTTTTACTTTCTTTTAAAAAAAATTTTTTATTATACCACCATGAGACATACAATTACAAAGGTGTTCATAATTGGTTCTTGGTAATACAGTATTCCAGCACCCATCCCTCCACCAGTGCCCCATTTCCACCACCAATGTACCCCACCACCAGGCTGCCTTAAAAAGTATAATACTTTTATCGAATTAGAATTTTCAGTCTTTCAAATGAACTAGTCAAAATAGTCTAGTAGAACGGATAATTATACAGTCAAATCATAACAGTTACCTGAAACTGTATGGTTTAAAAAATGTTTGGTCTTAGATTATAGCTCACTCAAATCTCTGCTAATTAGGAGAGCAAGGATAAAACAACTCTAGTCTCGGACACTTGGCACTACAAGTGGGGGACTTCTTACAATGAACCCCTTTTCTTTAGAATTTCCTAACATATGCAAATATGGGGAGCCCTACTTCCATAAGGATTTGAAAATATCAATTGACCACTGCTCTGTGACAGCTAGGGAAGAAAATGGGCTGATATTCAGCTAACCAACATTATTCATCTGGAGGTGTTTATGTAGAGATAGTGAGCCAGGGATTGGGAGTGGTAGGTATTGTCATTCCAGTTTCAAGAAGTACCAACAATAGCATAGGATTTCTGGTTCAGTGATATAGACCAGGATATCCATGTTCTGATGTGACATGGAATGAAGTGTGGACAGAGCTTTCTGTTATTCTTCATCTATGTCTAAATGTAGTCTTTAGGCTTCCCTATAATACTATGTGTACTCAATTTCCATTCAATAATTTCTTTTTTTAAATATTTTATTACACCGCCATGTGACATACAACTACAAAAATGTTCATGTTTGGGTTTCCGTCATACAGTGTTCCAGCAACCATCCCTCCACCAGTGCCCATCTCCCACCACCAATGTCCCCACTTCCCTCCCCCTCCCCCCAGCCTGCCTCTATGGCAAGCTCTTTATCTCTTCTCTCTCTCTCTTCTCTTACACATTGTGGATTGCAATACATACATTTAGAGGTTATCATGTATATCTTTTTTCCTATATTCAATGCTCAGTTCTAGGCTGGCATTATCACTTTTGGCAAATATTAGCACACTGTTCCCTTCTCTGTCTTACCTAACCACTGATTCCCACATGTTTGTGGTAGATTCCACCTTCTTTTTTTTTAATTGAAAGATGCTCATGTAGAGCTTTGGTTCCACAGTGTTCCAACACGCACCCTCCGCCCAAAACCATCTCCCATCACCAATGTCCCCACCTCCCTCCCCCCCCCCGCACCTCAACCACCTGGCGGGTTCTGCATGTCATTTCCTTCCTCCCTACATCTCCCTCCCAAAAAACTTTCCTGCTCTTCGTGGAATGCAGTGCACCAAAAGACATCACTGTTTCACTATTTTAGTGGACAGTGCGGCCGCAAGCGGCCGCGACCCTGGGCTCAAACTGGCTTTGCTCTGTTGATCTGGTCATGAGGCAGTTTTGCAGTGTCCAGACAGCAAAAATGGTGGCTAGTGTGATGGGCAAGTCTCATCGGGCTGCTTCCGGGACCCCCCAGAGGCGACGGGCCCACCTCCCAAAACCCATCTGTCCTCCTCGGGGTTCCATGGTCAGCTAGGCCTGGCGCGAGCCTAGCGCCAGCCTCCCCAGCCGTCCGTGAGGCCCTGTCTGCTGGCCGCGTGCAGCTCCCGGGCAGGACCCCATTCAATAATTTCTTTAGGTCAGTCAGAATATGTTTATATTGCTTGCAGCTAATAATCCAAACATAAAATTAATATTTAGTAAGACCCTCCTTTGCTCATGAACTTAATAAGCCCTGGTTCATCTAATCTATTCCTTCCTGTTAGATCCGAATTATTATTATTATTATTATTATTATTATTTTTGCTTTTTGGGTCACACCTGGCAATGCTCAGGGGGTTTCTCCTGGCTCTGCACTCAGGAATTACTCCTGGCGGTGCTCGGGGGACCATATGGGATGCCAGGGATAGAACCCAGACCGGCTTAGGCCGGCCATGTGGAAGGCAAACGCCCTACCTGCTGGACTATCACTCCGGCCCCAGATACAAATTATTTTACACCCATTTTATCTTCATTCTAAAAAACATAGATGTTCAGATATGTCAAAGTGGTCAAGACATTCTATTTTGATTTTTCTTTTTGCTCTTTCGGGTCACACCCAGCAATGCTCAGGGGTTACTTCTGGCTCTTCTCTCAGGAACTACTCGTGGAAGTGCTTGGGGGACCATATGGGATGCTGGGGATTGAAGCCAGGTCAGCTGCGTGAAGGCAAATGCCCTACCCGCTGGACTATCACTCCAGCACCCATTCCATTTTGATTTGATTAAAAGTGTGTTTTCATGTAATATTCTCCAGAAGAAGCAAACAAACTTAAAGGAATCCTATCACATTTTTACTTTCTTAAAATTGTTCTTTTTTCCTCACATTTTTATAAGTTAAAGTCTTCTGTTTATTTTTTGGATGAACATTTTTATAATAGGAATCACAAGTCAATGGTAAATCAGGGATAATTTGGGCTGATTAGTTTGTTCTCTGGAATTCAGCTTTCTGTCTATAATGGAAATTTGCTATTAGTTTTTAATACATCAAGAAGGGCATAGTGAGATAAATTCTTACTTTACTGCAGGCTTGCTTAACAATGAACTATTGATGCTTTGGACTGTATAATTTTTTTGTTGCTGTGGGCTAACCTGTGTGTTGCCAGGTGTTCTGGAGGATCTCTGTCATTATCATCTAGATGCTGGGAGCACCACCTCCTTTTACTGCCATAAAAAAGACTTCCAGATGTTACTTATGGAGAACCCCTGAATTATAGAAAGACAAAAAGAGAGGGAAGAGGGGGAAGGGAGAGTGGAAGGAATTGAAGACAGGAAGAGAGAAGTAAAACTAATAAAAAGGAAGACAAGGAGGATCACTTATCACTTATCTTCTTGTTGTTCATTGATTTGCTCCAGTAGGCACCAGTAACATTTCCATTTGTCCCTGTCATGTGCAAGTGTAGCCCAATAGCATCTGCTCGCTCCAGGAATACGAAGAGCCTCAAACCGTTTGTTCAAGTTTTTGGCAAAGAAGTTTGACCATCTCGTAGGTGGGTGGCCACACGTTCTTTTGACATCCCATGGAATCCAGTCAGTAACAGCTCTAGTTCAGCGGTCATCCCTAAATCACATTACGTGTCCTGTCCATCTGATTTTCATCATCTTGGCAAACGAGACAACATCCTTGATTCTTTTCTTTCTTGCTTGCTTTTTCTTTGCTTTTGGGTCACACCTGGCAATGCTGAGGGGTTCCTCCTGGCTCTGCACTCAGGAAATTACAAAAGTTAGAAGAAAGTAATCTAGAAACCAAAGAAAGTGGTAGCTTCTGTGACTGCATCCCGGTACAACACACCTGTCAAGGGGCTTCACCTTCAGGGCAGGCATAACAAAGCATGCATGCCCTTCAAGTATGAAAGCTTGAAGTTTCTCTCAGTTTACAGCATCAACAAGACTTTGCCCAGAAAAAAACACTTCTCAGCTTAACTCTAAATAAATAGGTATGGTCTGGGGAATGAATGAGACTTTTATTCCCCAGAATATTCTTCAGCATTTTTTTTTTTTTTTTTGCTTTTTGGATCACACCCGGCAATGCACAGGGGTTACTCCTGGCTCTTCACTCAGGAATTACTCCTGGTGGTGCTTGAAGGACCATATGGGATGTCAGGGATCGAAGCTGGGTCGACTGCATGCAAGGCAAACGCTCTACCCGCTGAGCTATCGCCCCGCCCCCTCTTTAGCATATTTATTCAGAGACAATGAAAATATCAACCAAAAAGGTATTATGCACCCCTGTGTTCATTTGGGTGCTACTTACAATGCCTCAGATATGGGAACAATCCAGTTATGGCAAACCATAGAGTCACGTGTCACTTAAAAATGAAGCCACATTCTATGGGCTGGAGCGATAGTCCAGTGGGTAGGGCGTTTGCCTTGCACGCCGGCTGGCTCATGCCGGCCCGGGTTTGATCCCTGGCATCCCATATGGTCCCTTTGAGCACCACCAGGAGTAATTCCTGAGTACAGAGCCAGGAGTAACCCCTGAGCATTGCCAGGTATAACCCAAAAAAAAAAATGAAGACACATTCTAAGAAATGTGGGTAGGTGATTTTGTCATTGTGCAAACATATAGAGTGTAATTAAACATATAGTTCAAAGGGCTCACCATCATATACATAGTTCATCAATTATGTAATTAATTGAGGGTTGACAGTATATGAATGCAATGCACTATTATTCAGTCATAGAAAATACGGAAATCTTTTTTTTTTTTTTTTTGCTTTTTGGGTCACACCCGGCAACACTCAGGGGTTACTCCTGGCTCTGCACTCAGGAATTACTCCTGGCGGTGCTCGGGGGACCAGATGGGATGCCGGGGATCGAACCCAGGCTGGCACAGGCTGACCGTGTGCAAGGCAAACGCCCTACTATCACTCTGGCCCCAAAATAAGGAAATCTTGCCATTTACATCTACCTGGATGAAACTTGAACACATTATGTTAAATGGTGTCAGGTCAGAATTAGATAAATAATATATGATTTTGGGCCAGGGCAATAGCACAGTGGGTAGGGTGTTTGCCTTGCATGTTGCCGACCCAGGTTCAATCCCTGGTATCCCATATGGTCCCCCTGATCACTGCCAGGAGTAACCCCTGAACAACACTAGGTGTGACCCAAAAAAGCAAAAATTATATATATATATATATATATATATATATATATATATATATATATATATATATATAATTTCACTTATTTTAGAGTCTAAACCAAAACCAAAACTAAACCCAAGCTCACAGATATAGAAACATTGTGATTGCCAAAGGTGGGCTTTAGGTTAAATGGGTTATTAGAATAAGTAGTGTTGAAATGTTTAAACTCCCTCTTATAAAATGAAACAAGTCATGATTCTAAATTACAACATGGCTATTATACTTTGTATTGCATATTTAAATACTTCTAAGATAGCAGATATTACAAGTTCTCTTTTTTTTTTTTTTTGCCTTTTTGGGTCACACCCGCAATGCTCAGGGGCTACTCCTGGCTCTGCACTCAGGAATTACTCCTGGCGGTGCTTGGGGGACCATATGGGATGCCAGGGATCGAACCCAGGCCAGCAGAGGCCGGCCGCGTGCAAGGCAAAAGCCCTACCCGCTGGGCTATCGTTCTGGCCCCCCAAGTTCTCATTTTTTAAATGATAATCAATCCTGTTAGAAGCTAACTAGATTACTTTTGTGGTCATCATTTTACAATATATCAAATATCAGATTATTATGTCATGCCTCCAAATTTTGTTATATGTTAGTGTAAAAAAAAATACAGAGTACATTCTCAAACTTTTTACAATCAAAACTGTTCACATTTTTTGAAGATAAATTCAGGAAGTAATCCCCAAATAAACACTCAGAGGGGAATTAAGGGCCATAGCTCAATGAGATGAGATAGCTCAATGAGATGGAGAAGATGCACTGCATAAAGGAGCCTGCAGGGCTGGAGCGATAGCCCAGCGGGTAGGGCGTTTGGACCGCCCATGCAGGCCTGGGTTCCATCCCGTCATCCCATATGGTCCCCCGAGCACTGCCAGGAGTAATTCCTGAGTGCAGAGCCAGGAGTAACCCCTGAGCATTGCCGGGTGTGACCCCAAAAAAAGCAACAAACAAGTAAATAAATAAATAAATGAATAAATGAATGAATGAATAAATAAATAAAGGAGCCTGCATTCCATCCCTATTACCACATGGTTCCCTGAGCTCTGCAAGCATCATCTTGGGATTAACCCCAAAACAAGTCAAATAAATTAAAAAGGAGTTAAATCTGGACAATATACTTGATAAACAAATATATATACATTAATACATTTATAATTGGAATGATGAGATAGTATAGACTAATATAATGAAAAGGGCACACTATAAAATTGTCTATGAATCTGTTCACAATTTGATAAAAATAATTCAGTATTATAGAGAAATACACTCAAGATAATACCAAAATTTCAGAAAAACTATAATACAATGGTAAGATATATATTTTTGCATCTTATATATGTATATATGTATTTTTGCATCTTATATATGTATATATGTATTTTATATATACGTATGTATACATATATGCATAGGCTGGTCAGCAGACCAGCCTATTACAGTTCCGGCTCGCTGGCGCAAAGTGGCCGCGCGGTTCATCATTAAATGCTGGACTTAGAGATGACTGCCAGAGTATGCTACCTGCACGGCAGAGCCTGGCAAGCTACCCGTGTTGTATTTGATATGCCAAATACTAGTAACAATTATAGACCTCATTCCTGAATAGATTGTGACTCTTTATGTTCCTGGAGCAAGCAGATGCCCTTGGGCTCTACTAGCATGAGACAGGACATATGGAGATGTTACTGGGGCCCGCTCGAGCAAATCGATGATGAACGGGAAGACAGTGATACAGTGATACATATGCATATATCTTATAATATACATATGTATATATTTCTTTTTTGATACACACACACATACATACAGAGTGGAATTTCAAAGTTCAGTCAAAGAATCAAAGAAAAGGGACTTCTCTGGCCAGGAGATGATAGAAAATGGAACTCATTGCTATTCTGCATAACAGAGAAAACCAGCTATCAGAAGGGGGGCAGAGGAAAGGCACTTAACCATCACTTTGTATCAAGTAACTAACTGAATGGAAATTTACCTTTTTAGTAACACTGGTGTTCAATAAAAATTTCTTTTCTCTCTTTTAAAGTATAGGCAAAGAAACAAGATGGAAAATGTTCATTTATTAACAGAGCTTAAGTTGAACTTTCCCCCTTTCTGCTCTTTTTTCCCCAAAATGTTTTTTTTTTATTTTAGAATCACTTTGACATTTTAAAATTATCAAAATTAAGGGAAAAAAAAAGCAATGATAGACAAGAGAAATGTATAATTAGATTTGTTGAAAATCAGAATATTGATAGAAAGGAAATCCTTATCACACCCAGTCTCTGATAATTAAAGAAAACAGAGGAAAATTGGAAGAGAGCAGAGAAATCTTCTGGGAAAAGCACACAAAAAAATCCTGCCTTTGGAAATGAAGTATTTTGTAAATATAAGTCATTTGTGGCTTCAAAATGAAAATCATTACAGAGAGGCAAGATAGAAAAGATAAAAGAAGCCTTTCTGTATTACAAAGAATTTCTTCAGAGCCATCACCTAAGGCAAAGCAGTCATTGGGAAGTTTAGGTTTCACACTTGTGGCAAAAGAGCTTATGTGTGAAGTTTTTTATTTAAATGACTTTCAAGTTCCTTTGCAACGGAAGACCACAGAAGACAAAAAAGCCGCAACAAAAGGGCACCCAGGAAAATGAAGCTTTTCTTTGTCTTGACAGCTTATAACTCAAAAAAAAAAAAAGGGGTTTTCCTTCATTCTTACAAAGAGATGACTATCTAGACCCAGTTTATTTGAGTCAACAATATTTTTGAGCCACAAAAATGTTTTCTGAGTATAATATTAGGCGAGTCAAGTAATTGATTACAAGAACTAGTTATCAGTGTCTCTAAATATCCCTTCATTGCTCCCCCATTGTTTCATCTGACAATAAAATGTTATTAAAACAACAGTAATAAATAGAAAACCTGCTGATTTTCCTTTACTAGTTAATGTGAGAAGAAAACACCTGCTCACTCTCACAAAAAATGGTTTTAATATAGGGTCACAGAAAATTCACAGGTTTTATAGCCTACTATAAAACAGCTCTTTGTCTTTTCCCACTAATTCCCTAGTGTCATATTGAACAAAACAAGGAAACTACAGATAATAGAGGTGTTTGCAGATTAGCTTTCCAGGCCATAAATAACAGAGGGTTTTGCTCACCTACAAATATTAAGGCAGCTTATCAATGTTTAAGCCCCCTTCTTTGTCATGGTTGCTAACATTTTAACCCAGGTAAATTGAGGAATTTTTCCTTTCCTGTCTTCTTCCATCAACAGAGTACACATTCATTAGATTCTATTATCAGATTTCATGGTATAAAGAGTGAGCCATCCCCAATGGCCCGCTAGCCTGCTAGCTGAGAGGCACCACTTGAGAAGATGTATCTGCTCTGTGCTCTCCTGGGTTTGCTCTCACTTAGCAATGCTTTCCAGCCTAACTGTCCTGGAAGATGCAGCTGCGATTCAGGACCATCCGTGCAATGCTACAGACTCACAGAGGTGCCTTCAGGTATTCCTGCCAACACCAAGAAGCTGTACATCAGCCACAGCAAAATCCAGCACCTCCAGGTAACCCTCTAGCCACTGCAGTTTTACTTTGTGAGCCAGAGAACTGGCAATTGAGTTGTTAAACTTGATTTATGTGATCAAAACTTAAAAGCAATGGTTGTCACTTTTCATAGATACAACAGCTCCTATCTTATTCTGTCTTTCTCGGATGGGTATATGATTCTGGAGGCTTCTTTTCTGAGGGAAGCAGCCAAACGAGATTTGAATCTTTCATTAATAATATGTTAGTAGAGTTTTTAATCAAAACTTAAAAAGCATTGATGTAAAGTAAAAGTAAAAAGCTGCTGCTTTCTTAACAGAACTAATCTGAGAGCATATACCACCTTTTTGTCCTCAGGATTAAAATAGGAGCTCTTCCAGAGGGTGGGGAAAAGTAGCTTTGCTTATGTGATAGAAGGCGGATGATACTTAGAACATCGCAAGACTATCAAGATTGAGCCCAGCATATGAGAATTATTAGTACAAAGTCTACATAGCAGTGGGTTGTTAGCATCTTTATGAAATCTTATATGAAGGAAATACGTTTTGTTTGACCATGTTACTGAAGTTCTCATTTACGTGTTTTTAATTAAAACTTTTATTTTAGGCTGACTTCTCTTCAGAGGGCACTGAAAAAACACTGCATAGATTTATCTGACTTTTGGAACATGAGTGATTTTAGTTCCGTTCTTTGGAATTTATAAACTGTCAATAACTTGGCTCTCATTCTAACATCCTCACTT